>VMBQ01003517.1:0-59795 GCA_007657795.1 Dreissena rostriformis | reverse complement strand
GGTTGGTTGTTGGCTACGTATCGACATGTAACCGTTCAGACTTAGTTCAACTTTATAACCACCAACTATATTTCACCACTTACCATGACTGGTGAATGGACCGTGTTGTTACCAGCGTAACCAACATCTAATATTTGAAATAGTTTTTATACAAGTTTGACCGTATGACAACCAATTCAAGAGTCCGTTCCGGTGAACACAACTACGATTTAACCATTTTATATAATCTCCTCATACCTTTTTATTTTGCAAGTGTAATGCATCATTGCCAAAACAAATTGTAACTTCAGTATTAAAATTTATTAAAAAAAATAAATAAATGCATCTCTGACCTCTGATGATTTCCCTCAAACCTCACATTTGTCGTCGCGCGTTCTTATGCCTCCCTTCGAAGAAGAGGGGGTATATTGTTTTGCTGGATGAAGGTATGTCGGTCTGTCGGTCGGTCCGTCGTTCTGTGTTTTTGTCGGTCTGTGTGTCTGTCGGTAGACTAGCTCGTTTCCGATCAATAACTTGTGAAAGGATTGACCGGTTGGCTTGATACTTCACATGTGCATTGGCCTTGGACAGTAGATGACCCTTATTGCAAATGGGTCACTAGGTTAAAGGTCAAGGTCACTGTCACAATAAGTGTGAACAGTGTTTCTTATCAATAACTCGTAACAAATTTACCGATTGGCTTGATACTTCACACAAGCATTGGCCTTGGACCGTAGATGGCCCCCATTGAAATTGAGGTCACTAGGTAAAAGGTCAAGGTCACTGTCAAAATAAGTGTGAACATCGTTTCCGATCAATAACTCGTCAACGAATTGACCGATTGGCTTGATACTTCACATGGCAATTGGTCTTGGATAGTAGATGACCCCTATTGAAAATTAAGAAACTAGGTCAAAGGTCAAGATCACTCTCACAATAAGTGTGAACATTGTTTCCGATCAATTACTCGTCAACCAATTGACCGATTGACTTGATACTTCACATTTGCTTTGGCCTTGGACAGTAGATGACCCCTATTGAAATTGGAATCATAAGGTCAAAGGTCAAGGTCACTGTCACAATAAGTGTGAAAATCAAGGCCCTGTTTCGGGGGCATATGTCTTCGACCGCGGAACTCTTGTTTTAATGTTTGTTTTTGAGGTTTTGTGATCCTGAGTAGACTTTTATTTTTGTAGATATATGTCCGTAGCAGAGACTTGTTTAAAACAACAATAACCATATTGCCATATATAAGAATACAAAATTCATTTAAGTTACTTTAGAACTGTCTGATAAATCACAGAATGTGGATTTTACGACCCATGGACTGACGGACAGACGGACTGACCAACGACAAACCTATGATATTTTTCTCTAGAACGCCGAAATAGTACTTATTATCATACTTATGTCAGTATTTTTGTTAAATGACATGAATTCAAAGTATATAAAACATGAAAATAATCATCGTCTCAAACGTATTTGATCTTACGTGTGTATATTAGATAAAGCAGATTGACAAATGATGAGAAGTGAGCAATATTCGCACACTTAACGTGAAGTTACCATATAATTATGCTTGATTTAATGTTAATATTTATTGTTCCACTTTAAAAAAATCAGTTTGATAATGCTTACAACAGTTATTTAATCAAATATAATAAACAATCTGAAACTTCAGCTGCACCTGCAGGAGAGAATCATATTATAGCATGTGATCCTGTTGACAAGGAACCAATTGCATAACAGTAAGACACAACAACATGCGTACTAGAAACGACATACATATTCACAATAAACACACACAACATTCATCATACTGGGATGAACGCATATAAACGGTGTTGAAATACATTGGGGTTTTAACCGGTTTAAATGGAGTAAAAAACGACAAACTAAGCAGACATATCTGTTATATTGTTATTAACGAACGTCTTCAAAAATATTACTGTATTATGACTTTCTTGTCACATGACCTTTTGATATTTTTATAATAAAATGGTTAAGACTGACGATGTACTTTGTACAAATGGTAATAAAATGTATGTTCTGTTCATACATCAACACTCACAAGACTAAAACAAATCGAGAAATTCATGTTGTTTTAACCGTTGGGGATTTGTTTTAGATGTGAACACATGCAGCAGTTAATCATGAACCTATAATATCTAGTAAAACTCATATTCGTTATCAATATACGGCTAGTAGAAAGTTTGTAAACTGTAACCTTAATCAAAAGAAACAGACGTCGATTGAGCAAATCTCCCATGAATGATAAGTTTAATCACTCAAATTATGTTTTTGAAACCGGTGTCATTTTCAACTCTCAACACGAGTTAAAATATAAATGACTTTCAAGTCAGGAGAGAATAAATAAATGGTCAGGCTGTTATACATTTTTTTTTTTTTTTCTCAAAACAATATGTCTTTGGAGGTAGCGAGCAGACTTTATAAACTTAAGTTAGTTCTCTTTTTATAACCAACGCTGTTTTACATAAAATGTCACATACGTTGCCCTTACGTCACACATCGACATGATTTGCGAGTCTTTCTGTTAGTTGCAATGTATTATTGTGGTAAAAACAGTTAGAGTAAACATCAATGGAGTGAACGTGTAATGTCTTAATATGGTACGAACAGTTAGAGTCATCACCAATGGCGTTAACTCATGGCTTTATATCATGAGGTTACACTTACTGTGCGTAATATTAACATGGATTTTAAGTGGAGTAAGATGTGACAAAATTCAGACCGGTGCGCCATATGGGCGTCATAATGGTGGTCTTAAGGTCGTCTATCTGGTTCAACAGGGACATTCTGAACAATACACATATAAACAAATCATCGCGTTTGTTTTTCGGTGATCTTTAACAAACATATCATTATCAGGCTCGAAGTTTTGTTCTTCAAACAATGTATGGTAGTTTACACGTTTCAGAATGAAGTTGAAAGTAGGAACGACTGAAAATAATTACATACATGTATAGGCCATGAGTATTGCATTTATTGTTGGCCGCTGTAAAAGGTCTTAAACAAAATAGGTTTTATTAGAAGTCTAAAGTGTCAACAGTTCGTAATGGCGGCATGGACTTGACGATGACTATGAAAAACACCTGATTCATGTCTTCTTCGTCAATCACGGTCACCAATCACCTGCAAGGAACAAAGTAGCATGTTCAATTTATAACGGATTGTCACAATAAACACGTTTTATCTTTTTATGGTTCGGAATTTCTCAGATATGTATTCCGGCGTAAAAAAGTCAGCATTCTTAGTCAAACCATATCCAAATTGGTTTAAATTCAAAACACGATATTGAATTAAAACAAGTAAAGCGTATGTTTGTGAAAACACATATTTTGTATTATTATAGATTGTTAAATGTTTTATTATTCACTTTAAGCAAAATGTCAAGAAATGGCACAGACAGCTGAAACATCTTTAAATATGTATATACCATTAAACGACCATATTTTAACAGCTTCCATAAATACTAGTCTATAACAACCGATCCAACTACAACTACGACCCCCACAATCTACCCTCTACCACCAAAGCCACAACCACTATTGTTATAACAAACTCTACCACCACAACCACCAGCACCACTACCACAATCACAACAATCACACCAGCATTACAACGACAACTGTACATCGCCTCTTTATCAACACCAACACAACTATGTTAACTATAAATCCTTAGAAATATAAGAATTATAGTACGTGTATTTGAATCATGACGTCAGTGTGGTTATTCTGCATCGCCGAGGAATTTGTAGAGGTTGAGCCATTATAAACGGTAGCAATAAGAGTTTCACTATCCTAAATGTTGCTGCGAGAATGTATCACTTGAAACACCAACAGGCAGAGTAATACAGCCATGAGGCTTCCCAAAACGATTGGCACGATCTTCATTGTAATCCTATGATCACAAATCAGTTTTTTGTATCAAATTTCTTCTTAAATCAGAACACTGGTTTCTGGTCGAATACTTGTTTCAAATTCACGCACAAAGGGCAAGGTCGTAATGATCCTTTTTATGTATTCTTAACATCCAGTTTATATAACACCAACATAACAGCGCTCAAACTTGATAACGCAACACTCCATTGTGAATAATGAATCAGTGAACATGCCAAGTATAAAAGTAATAATCGTCACATAAGTTTCCACTCATAAAGCACAGTACGCCAGCGATATTGACAGGTTGTTCATATGGCCAAAAAACACGATTACGTAAAAGATAAATGCTCGCACATTCGGTATATTACGCTCTAAGTTTTCGGTGGCTTCAGTAACAGTCCGATTTAGACAATTAACACAATGAACAATACTTTGTTCAGTAAATATTAAAATAAATTATAAATGGAAACCTCTTGTTACGACATCATTATAACGTCAAGACTAAGCAGTTTATACAAAAATGCAATACTATTAGAAGGCAGCGTTAGTTCTAAAATAATATCCCGGACAACAAGTTTTACTATTACTAAATCAATGCTATTATAACTTGTAATATATAGCATAACTTTCACTGCTATTTTTACCGTTGCTTTAACAAGAACGTAAACTCTCCAACTACTTTTATTTCTACTACTTTTTCTACTACTACTTTTTCTACAACTACTTTTTCTACTACTACTTTTTTACTACTAATGCTACCACTTTTTCAACTATTACTTTTTCAACTACTACTACTACTACCACTACTACTACTTTTTCAACTATTAATTTTTCAACTTCTACTACTACTACTACTACTACTACTATTACTACTACTACTACTACTACTACTACTACTACTACTACTACTACTACTACTACTACTAGCTTGTTGATTAATTAGTTTTGTGAATAAATCTTATGTAAGTTAATATGGTTGCTATCAAATAATAAAATACTTATCACTTTCGGTTCGGGACTGTATCGAAAAACGTTTATTGATCTGCCTTCAGAAAGACGTGTTAAAACGATAACGTAGACCGAACATGTTCTTTACTGCGGTTGTGAAGAGGCCTTGAGTGCTGTAATATTTAGGACAGGAATGTTGATAAGCATTGACAAATATAAACCAAGTAAGACTGTTCATAAGCAGTTTATAAGCAGTGATTTGCCTGCAAAAACCAACAAGAGGACAGACACATTGTTTAGAACATCGTTCCCTATAAGCGTCACACGCTTACATTTGAGAAAAGAGCTGAAGGGAGTATTTGTGCGGCTGTAAACATTGCTGTTATCTTTAACCTAATTTAAAATATGTAAACAAACGTGTATGATGAATAGTTATTTAAGATATGAATAATGATACTTGAGCATTTTCTCATGGTTCTTTAAAATGCAGTGATTGTGCTTCGAGCAATTTAACATTATTGATATAACATCCATTTCTGAATTTCTTAAATGTGTATAACACAAATATATTCAACGAAAAATAAAACAGTGTGTTCCATTAAATTATAAGCATTTTGAGCGCATACTATTCTCTTTTTCAGTAAAAGGCAGCATTCATAGATGCTAATTATGTGTGAATTTCGAGTGTTGCAATTAAATACAAAGTTATATATCGGGCGAATACTAAACATTCTGTTCTTCGTTTGTATGTTTGTATGTTATGGTCGAATTACGAAAAGCGGAATAGAGTGCACAGCCATTACACCATATCGTATCTGATTTACTTGTTAAAACGGATTGTGAGCACTATTGAATTCTTCAATTCATGATAGGACGGTAAGGCGTAACAGATACTGTAATCTATTGTGAACAAACATACCGCCAGATAATAACGGATGATTGTTCTACGTTTGCTCAAAGCATGATTGATTTGGATGGCGCATATCACTAGCAATGCGTAGATTTAAGCAAATAGTCCACGTGCTTTTAAGAAGAGTTGAATTTACTTTTTCATAGAGCGTGTCGCTTATGTAGAAGATGTACACTTAATCAATAAGATATTTATTTATGTGATAATATATTTTTAAGTGTGCGTTGGTTACATGTTTATTTCTTTAATTTGACCTCTTACATATACAACTATGTACATTAAAACCACAGCATATTACACACCAGTTATTGGTATTTTTCAATAACTAAAATTATAGAAATTGCGTTGTACAATTTGATCGGGAAACACAAACACCCGCTGAATAATAACTAAAAGCAATCTAGGTCAGCTTAACCGATAACACATAAAATTGATCGCGAGGGGACACCATTATTATATTACAGTCGATACGGTCAATAAATTAATAATTGGATTAAATAAATGCTCAATGATACGTCATTTATTGTCCGCTACTTAGTTTGTTTAAAGCAGCTGAATAATAACATACACGTGTTCGACTACCAATACGTACAAATATCCCATGATTTAAGAGCAGGTGCAAAGTTGACTTAAATAAATTTTAATGAAGACGACACTTTTTTGAAGGTTGAGTACTGAACATGCATACTAAATCAAATGGACCACAAATATTAATAACACAACAGAAAAATTCAATTCGCATTTAATAGAAGTGTTTGAAATGTTCAAGATGACAACTTGTTGAAGATTGATAAATGATTAAGGTAACAATTATTAAGAAGCATGTCCTTCTCCGTCCATAAATCAAGTCGATATCGTGTTTACCTTGATACTTGAGGATCGCTCTACCGGCGTGTAGCTGGGCTGATTATTGAAAAAATCTTTCACTAAGTGATGCAAGCATGAAATTTGGCATACATTACCTTTATGTACCCCTTTCTTCAAAAAGCACGTTAGCCACTTGAAAATTTAAAATGGCGGCATTTTTTTTGAAGATGGCCGCCAATACTCTGTTTTTAGCAAGAAGTACTAGTAGGGTCAATAGATGAAAAAATACCTTCAACCACCAACAAATTGCTAAAAAAGGTATTTTAACTGATCCTGGTAGGGTAGACGGTCTTTTAAAACATATCAAAAGTTTACCAAAATCGGACCTCCGGAAAGTTTTTATTTCAAGATGGCCGCCAAGATGGCCGCAAATACCTATTAATGCTCATAAGTATGTAACTATACAATCAAATGTGATGCATTTGTTGTCTATACCTAGATTTCAAGGGGCAAAGAACACATAAAGATCATCAGACATTGTCTAAGTTTACAATAGTACACACACATCCAACATGGCGTCCAAAATAGCCGCCAAGATGGCCGCCAAAACCTATTAATGAACATAACTATGTAAATATCCACTCAAATTTGATTATTTTGGTGTTTATACATAGGTTTCAAGGGGCAAATAACACATTAAGATCATCATACATTGTTTAAGTTTATTATATTACACACAACTCTAACATGGCGTCCAAAATGGCCGCCACGATGGCCACAAAAACCTATTAAGGATCATATTTTTGTAACTATTCACTCACATTTGATGATTTTGGTGTCTATACCGAGGTTTCGAGGGACAAATAACACATAAAGATTGTCAGACATAGTTTAAGTGTATTATGTTACAAAGAAATCTCACCTGGCGTCCAACGACACAATACGAAGGACCACAAATCCATTACGTTTGACGTGATGCTTGTTATGTGAAACGCCATAGTTTGGACCTGCCGCGATTTTTGGATTTTGACAAGATGATTGATATTTTTCAGCTTCAGGCAACACTAAATTTGCAGGCAATGATGCGTATCTTGCATAAGAAAAACTCGTACCCTGGGCTGTTGTCAGTCGAATTCTTGCCTATGATTAATATGTACAATGGGGACAAAGCGTGCATTCTGTCAACATGAGCCTTAGTTTGCAACCTTGCCACATTGCCACAACCTTCACACCATTGTAACGTTTGACCAACCCTTGTATTGGAAGGCTGCCAAAAATCATCATTGATGCGCCACAAAGTAGTTTAAAGTGTTGATTAGAATTTGGGATGTTTCATAAACGTATCAACTTGCTGAGGGGTGGGGGGGGGGGGGGGCAAAGGATCCCTCATGGAAGAAACCGCTCTCAAAAACATACATGAGGCTGTCAATAGAGAAAATGCACAAAAAAATGTGCATATTGTCACACGAAAAACTGTCCAGAGGGCTTCATGGTACCATCTTCTTGTTGCAAAGTGCATACACAGCCAGCTTACAGCCGAAATGACCCAGGAAGATCCAGACATTCAGATACTGCTGGATCATGCAAAGGATTTGTACTCTTCCCTTCTTAGGTGCAAAATGACGCTAGCAGATGAAACGTGTCATGCGATTTTAATCAAACTCGAGAAGGCTACAGAGAAGAAGAAACGTGAACTTGCCCAGACCTCAAATACAAGCATAGTATAGCTGAATTATAAGCGTATGATTAACAATTTAAGGGTGTTGATTTAAGCATATCGTACTAGGTGTTGGCTGATGCATTAGCAGGCAGTGCCTGATTTGCTATCCATCTTTGCTGCAAATAAGCGGCCTAGAGCAAACGCACCCAAACGTTTATCGAAAGTTCGGTATTGGTTTTCAGGTTGTTCGTAGGAGCCATCAGAGCTGGGCTGGGCAAGAACTTGATCTTGTCATTGAGCACACATTGATGATGTGTTTATAGAGCACATGTGGTCTTACTCGCTGCAGTGAAATGGCCGAGGAAATGCAAACCCCTTGGACCCTATCTGCATCACCCGAGCAAAAAAGTGCGATGCAGGATTTCACAGACCTATACTACAATTTCACAACACAAAGATTCAACTGAGGTGTGCATCAAGGCGGATTCTTCTGATATAGAGAAAATGCAGACACAGATTACAACCTGCTATACATACACATCTAACACTACTTGAGAAACATGGTCAATGGGATAGTGGCTGGATCAGATGTGAATGTTCATGCAGTTGAGGCGGTTGGGAAAACGATCATAAGAGATATCATAGGAAAGTCGGTCTTTGCTTATGAATTCACGAGAAAGAACAGAGCCAATGCTCTTGGGAATAGGTGTTAAGATCGCTTCTGACCGTGCTTATTATCCTGCTCTTTTGTTCCAGCGTTTCCTGGTGGTGTCAAAAACTGGAGATTCTTCCCTTGCAGTCGTATTGTCTTTTGAAATGAGCTCCCATCCTGCTGCCTTCTTTGAAGCCAAGAACATACTTTGTACAGTAGATAAGCCTCAGATCGCTCAGGCAATTTGAGAGTATGCTGTAAACACATCATGTGATGCTGAGATGAACTGTATCCCTGTTGAATTTGTGTGTACTATATTAAACTTAAACAATGTCTGAATTTAAATTCAAACTAGTAAAATTGTTGTGTACAAAATCAAAATCAAGTAATATTCACAGCAGTAAAACCTTTCAGGGAATTGGTTTATTTTTTTTCCCATTTTTAATCCTGACGGCGGCCATCTTGAAAACGGACGCCATTTTGATATTTTTTATTGGCTAACGTGCTTTATCAAATCTATAGTTATTGAAGTGTATATGTGCCAAATTTGGTGCTTGTATCACAAACTGAAAGATTTCTTGATATATAGACTTAATTTGCTGAGCTAGTTTTGATTGATGACAAACAACTGTGTACCTTGATTACCAGGTATAATAAATAATTGCTCAAACATGAGATACAAATGCTTAGTGCGTTTTTGTTGAAATAGATATTTTGGGTTATAATCCACATGGTTATACATGTGCCTCTTAACCGCCGCGCATACAGAACCACAATTTAAAGCGGTGCGTCTTAATGAACAAGCTATATTGCAGAGTTGTCGCTCGACGCTCTTCTTACACGTGTCCGCTCACTTAAAAAAATCGTGTCAGACAAAATGTGTTAAACTTATATTTAAAGTTGATTTGAAAGCATATAAATATATAGTTTATTATATGTGCATTATAATACATTTTGCCAAAATTGTTGTCATTTCCCAGATAAGGCGCTTAAGTAAACATTCCGAAAAACACATTGAAAACTATTTAGGTTCACAATACATAATCTTGCATTGGTGGTACTAGTATATTGTGTATTTAAATTTTCGTTTCTTTCATTTTCTTCAAAATAGTTTAATTACGTCAGGAATTTCTTGTGACGTCATGTTTTATGTGTAGACTTGTTCATGGTTCTGACGTAAAGTTAATTTACTTGGTATGTTGTCGTTGTTAGCCGTTTAATTGCACATCAAGTCTTGTATCATTCACTATAATTATGGTCAATATTGCTTGCATTGCATTTGTTGAATTTGTCAATGATCATTTTCATGATTGATTTTGGGGATAATGATGATTTTCATCACAGAACATCGGGGCTAAAGAATTAGTTGCGTTGAAATATATCTGGAGATCAGAAATGTGTTGTTCATAAAATGTATATGTTCTTTCGTTATACACATATCAAATATGTGCGAATATGGTTTGCTAAGAGCAATTCATTGAAACTGGTCAGGTTCTTTTAAGAGATCTATGTTGAATTGTATGAGGCACATTATTTGAAGTTTAAAATAATTACATACAATAAAGTTAACTATTTAGATAATCTAGATGGATTGACCACTTTCAAGTCGTTTGCGTAACAAAGTCATGTTGCTTTGAGAAAATTATCTTTTGTTTTTAATTTCGAAAAAAAAGAGTTCATAATTGTTAACGGAATATAAATTCTTCACAAACCTCATTGACAGTATTTCTCACACAAACGTCAATCATGGTAACTTCATTGTTCTTTTACAGGTAACATGTGCTCCAAATATCTTGATATGGTATGATCACGTAACTGATACCACAAGAATTGTATGGGACTACTTTCATCTGAACCAACTACAGAGGTAAATGTACATTCGTTACTTTCGACTCGATGCAATTAATGGCGCGGTCAACCATTCTTCAAAAAAATGTTTGGTTAAAAATTGAATAATCTGAACGAATTATCTAAATTTCGCTTAGTAATTCCGATTTTTTTTGTTAATGTGGTTTAATTGTTTTTCCGATATTCAGAAGAAATACGCATATGCTCTCTGTGACGTAGTCACACAACTTTACATCAAACCCACTAGACGGGAGTTTAATTAGGTACAGGGTCAGTGCGTTGCACTAATATGTATCTCACGTCCAGGGTATATTATTGCAAAACCTTTCTTGATAATAATTTCAGTACGTGTTTCGTTTCCCGTATAATTTATAGAAATAAACTCTTTCAACGTATTTACAAACAAATATTCTTGCCTTACTGTCAAGGCTATATTTTACAACTACATTATTAAAAGTATGCAAATGTTGTGTATTACATCCAGTTCAGTGCGAAGTCAGTTCGGAGTTGGTTTCGTACAGTAATAGTAAAGACTCGTAGGAATATCTCATTCGTATCGTCAATCTGGTCAGTCTGCCTTGTAAATTGTTAAAACTAACGTATAATTCATCTTAGTTTTAAATATAAAACTAAAATTAAGTGACTGAACACTTATCTGTTTTGCGTGTGTTTCGTACAACAAATCACGCTACATTGCGTTTGTATTCACGATACAGCTTCACGGAAACACTCTATTTAATATATAGCTCCTGTTTATCAAGCTATTAATTTAACATATCAGTGTAATAAATCAGATTATGCACTATATGTAAAATAACTTAAACACAATTTATATTTTTATTTGCAATTCACATTAGTTTCGTGTTAAGCCTTTTTTCTGCTACAAAAGCACGCGCACGATATGCTGAATGTACAACGTCACGTAATCCTCATGGAAAGGGTACGCGAAAACAATTTAAATTGTGTCCGGTTTTCTTCAAATAACGGCAAAATGAGTAACAGTGTCAGCCAGGCGGTGGCAGATAGATGTTTGTTCGTCGGCTTTAGAAATAGAATTAGAATGTTTAAGAAATGCATGTAATTGAGCAGCGACTTGACGATTTTTGTCACAATAGTGTTAGTCACAAATTTCTTCTGTGAATTTTGTGTGAAATGACAGCGTAATACGTACATAACACAATCAAACACTTTTTTACAAGAATTGACAAAAGAAAATCAATGATAAACGTGCTGTTGATTTATACGTTTGACAATTGTCATCATATCTTATTTCAGAGCTTTATGTTACAACTGAGATTTTTTTTATAAAATAGAGTACGGTGCCTTTCGATCGAGACTGTTAGCCAGAGACTCGTGCGAACGGTAATTGTATAATATATTGTTACTCACATACATGTGTCTTTAATATATGTATGATGTTGAACTATGCAGTAGCATTTTATTGTTTTTCTCTGTTGACAGTTAAAATGTTAACAATGTTAAAAACCCATATGTATTTCAAATAAATTAGAATGTGAGTATTAACAATTTGACATTGTATAAAAACACGATTGTGGCTGCCTGGCCCAGCCTTCGGTTTCGGTCCATTTATACTTTTGGGTTGCCTGGCTCGACCTTCGGTTTCGGTCCATTTAGAATTTGTGGCTTCCTATTTCTGGCGCAACCTTCAGCTTCATTCCAAATTTGTGCTTGTCTGGCTCAGACTTCGGCTTCTGTCCATAAACTAAATGTGACTTACTGGCTCAACTTTCGTCTTCGGTCAATATACAAGTTTTGGCTGCTAAGCCGGTCACGATAATATCATGGGGCCCACAGTGAAATTGGCCATTTCAAAATTATTAAATAGTCCTTATTTGCAAACCTCTGACTTCAGGACATAGTTGACATAAATGATATCACCGAAAACATGAATTTTAATGAGTTAACCGAAAAAGATTACGAACTTTTGTCCATGTAAATGATTTTATTTGCCGATGATATTGTATTGTTCACAACAGATCCTAATAGTCTACAGTCGCAAATAGATGCTGTACATCATTGTTCTATGAAATGGGGTTTAAAAATAAATGTAAATAAAACTAAAATATGTGTATTTGGAAACAGAAAGCAAACTGTGTATACTGACTTCTATATAGAAAATGAAAACATTACATTGTCGACAATTTTGTATATCTTGGAATAAAATTTACTTATACTGGCAACATGGTTAATACAGTACACTGCATGATCAAGCCCTTAGGGCGTACAATAATCTTTTAAATGTGTTTGATAGAGTTAGCCTAGATATTAAGACAAAGTTATCCCTATTTGATTCTATGATTGTACTTATACTGACATATGGTTGTGAAGTATGGGGTGTGTATAATTATAAAGATGTTGATAAATTACATATTACGTTTTGTAAATATATACTAGGTGTAAAGAAACAAACTTCTACATATGCTGTATATGGTGAACTTGGACGAGTACCTTTGTCAGTTATTTGTAAGGAAAGGGCAATGAAAGTTTGGTTGAAAATCATGAAAAATAATGAATCACCTATATATAGAATGTATTATGACCTATGTAGCAATGTAACTACTTTGTGTTGGGCTAGTATTAAACATTCTATCATAGACCATTAAGGTTTACGGGATATTAGATTGTATTTTGATCCCAGTGTAAATTATTATAACTTATTAAAATCGAGAATTAGAGATCAATTTGTTCAAGAATGGAGTAGTAATGTGAATTCAATGTCAAAGTTAGATAGTTCTTGTAAATATAAAACTGAATTTTGCTTTGAAAAGTATTTGGATGTTATATCAAATGATAAACTTAGACATCAATTAACTTGTTTAAGATTGTGGTGTTCTCATAGTTTAGAGATAGAACTAGGAAGGTATAACAATAAAGAAAGAAATAATTGATTGTGTAAATTATGTAACCAAACTGCAGAAGAGTCTGAATATCACTTTATGTTATGTTGCTCACGATACAGTTGTATAAGATCAAAATTTCTAGGCCAATGTTTATGGCCTACAGTACACAACTTTAATTCGTTAATTTCAACTTCAAGTAAAAAATGTATGTATAACCTTGCAAAATATGTTAAAGAAGCATTATGTATACGACAAAATACCCTTGATAGTTTACCTGTCTTCTGATCGTTTATATATGTGTATGTATAACTATGTAATGTTCTGCAATATCTGCCTATGCTTATTTGATGTTTGTGATGGTCTTTGCCATAAGTTTTTTTGTCATAGTTGTTTGTAAATGGCCAAAGGCAAATGCTTTGCTGATTGCCAATAAACTGAAACTAAAACTATAGACACGTCGATCAGTTTTATAATTCAAATAATATTGTACGTCCCAAATCGATGTCATATTATAATCAGACAGTCAGTCCGCTACGATTAAATTGTTCGGATGTATATGCACAACATGTAATCGTAACAAGTAATCTATTAAAATAAGTATTAATATTGATTACTAGTTTATGAGGCAGAACATTAAAACAAACAATTATTTGACTTAATACTTCGATGATTAAATGATAAGCAGAAAAAATAACGTTCACTGATCTTAATGACATAAAAGAAAAAGGCCAATTCATATATCACATAAAGGCAACACGTTGTAGTATGAATGCCTTCGGGCAATTATTGTATTTAACAATGAAAGAAGGCGAGAACAAGCCATCACAAGATGCTTACATGCATTCCATGTAAATAATTCATGAATGAAATTTTTTGTACTCAAACAAAACAGGTGAAATTAGAGGGAAAAGGCTAAAATTGATCACGACCGTCAAATAGAAAGCTGATTTAGCCAAGCCATTTGACTTCTTATTCGGAAATGAGTAAGCAGAGAGATTGCAAAAAGGTCACTACTTAAGCTTATTAGGTAGTGGAACAAATATGTATCATTTGTTTATTTAGATGGAATTCTCCATAATATTTAATGTTATCGTAACCCGTATGATGTAATGCGAACCACCAAACACGGTGACTTTCCTGTCACGACATATACTGCTGTGACAAATACATGTTTGTCTTCTTGGCAGACGATCGACATGGAAATCATCAAGATGTTGACCAATGTGCAACCGGGAAGATGTATGAGATGAGCGGTATTGTTGTATTAAATTGAGAACATTTGCTGGATTCGGTGGAATATCGATTTAAATTCACGAGTGATCATAGAAAATATATTCTTTCTATTATCGCGAGTGAATTTTGATATTCAACCGAATCCAACAAATTGTCTTTTTATTTTATGCTTACAAATGATAATATTTTAAACTGTTTGAAATAGTGAATTATCAGTTTTAATTCACTGATATTTCTCTATAAACCGTCGGAAAGCATAAAATAAAATATCTTCACGCAATATGTATGTTCAGTTCATGTCATTGCAGTCAAATTAAACAAAACATTAATACGGCAAAATCAGTTGTACTCATGCGACATTAATTTGCTTTGATTTTGGTGGCAGACCCATCCACTAATTTAAGATCTCGACGAATCATTAGCCCCAATAATAAATTGTTTGAAGACCGAATTACCAAAGGCAAGACACACGTAAATATTCAACGTAATATATAAACATCCTGGGTTGGTTTTGCAATCATGTTTTGCATTACTACTGAAAGTGCATTACATGGTGTACTTAGGTGACACTTGACTTTTTCATGTAAAACGCTTAGGCAGTAAAAAGCACCGATATACCGTTAACAACACTTAGGTAGATGGAAAGGATTATCGTTTATTTTTACACCCTTATTATCGAGTGTGTGAATTGTGTATTTCATAACATAGCATAACAACACATATTTATTGTATATTTATGTATATATTGTTTATGTTATTTTATATTAATGCGTATACACAAGTATACTGCAAAATGATTTCAGTTAAGAACAGCCTATATCGCTTAATTAAACATTGCTCCAGATAGTATCTATTCTTGGTGTAACCGTACACATTCTTCTAATAATGTACGAATGGTATTTACAATACAAAATTTTGACCCATGTAAAATTTATCGACAACACACAAATGATAACGAGGCATACAGGTGACCCATCTATTTGTTCGGTGCGAGACATTCTAATTTCGGCGATTTATCTATTCTATCTTTGTATTGTTCTAGTTTCAAATACAATATTTCAAACGTTTAAAACTCCGTCATTCGTTTACGTTTACTTGAAGGAGAACTATGTTTCACATCATTATATATATTGTATTTGGTGGCGTTATGGCGGCTGCCCAGGTCTTAGAGTCCCGATTTGTTGCGGAAGTGGACATTCCCGATCTTATTCTCAGAATGGATGCTAACGATGCCAAACTGGCAGCCCTGACAAAGGATTTCAATGACCTCAAAGACAAATACAGTAAGTGTTAAAATAAGTGTTTTTGTTACAAAAATTAATGACGACACCTTTAATAAATACATGTATGTATATACAATATTGATTCAATCGTATACTGCCCTTTTTATGCAATTGCACAATTTGTCATTTTTGAGTGACGAACGTAAATGTATTTTGGCTGCATACCATTTGTAAATGAGAAACGATTATGTTAAGCTCAATACGTGTTATTCAGATCACCAGCCAGTGGCATTCAAAGCACACCTGACGAAGACCAGCATTCCGGGTCTCAATCAACGCATCATCTTCGACGATGTTCAACTGAACCTCGGTAATGCCTACTATCAACATCTGGGTGGATTTCTCGCACCCTTGAACGGCACGTACCTGTTTTCCGTCTCCATTTGCTCAACCGGTGGTCATTGGATTGTTCTGAGCCTGATGAAGAACATGGACAGGATTGGCGGAATACTTGCGGGAGATGACGCTTATGACGATTGCTCTTCGGAGACTACCGTCACTCAACTGAACGCTGGAGACCAGGTGTACGTTCAACATCATGCGGCCGATGGCGATTTGATCTTTTCACATCAGAATATTGTTAATAGTTTTACTGGCGCTCTGTTGCAAATATTATAAATGACGATCTGTAAATCGCACAGCTGCATTTTGTGATTGTCTTAATATCAGTCCATATATTAGTAATGACTGTTGCATTCAATAAATATATCCTAGTAATCATTTAAAAATTTACATTAAATTACAATTACAATCCTATTCTCTCCATTCAGTCCATGACCTTCTTTCACTTGAGACTTTAAATAGAAGATCCCATGATTATAATATTTTTCTACTTATTACAAGTGCTGCAACTTACTTGCCCTCTCATTTTACAATAAACTTGCTGATGATCCAAAATAAATAATAAAAAAAAAATGTATTGACAATATTTTAGACAAAATATTCTTTGCTGCGAATCATAAGTTGACTGTACAGTGCAAAACCTTTATGTTCATTGAATGATGAATACAAAATGAGCATAGAGGCTCAACGTACTTTTTCCACTACTGATTATTATGTCGGCCTTATTGTGACTTATTATTTTTGAAAGACCTTTTACTCTAGTGATGATCCAGCTTGTTATCCGACATACTGCATTATCCGCAATATTATTATGACAATACTTTTCAAACAGATGACAACAAATACATTGATCAATGTCTCCGTTGTGTTCTAGTTCAGGTTCTTGCTCATCTTATGCAGGATCACAGTAATTGTCAATGTGGTCATCAGTACTGTGTTAATACAAAAGTGATATCCGATCGAACCGACCCAAAATTAGGACAATGTGAACTAATACTAAGGAAAGTGTACCCTTCAAAAGGGGACATGTAGAAACACAATGACAATATTGACATTATTATGCATTTGTGTTTTCAATCCACCAGTATTTTCTGTTTTCAATCCATCATTCATAAATGCAAAAGTAGCCAGCACACAGAAAAGAATGTTTGAAGTCCAAAGGCACACAAAATAAAAATTATTCGTGAATTATTTGGAATTCTGTTTTTCTTGGTTACAATTATACACGTAGTTGTAGGTAAATATGAATTTCTCTTTTATTTGGATGCTAGGTTGATAGACTAATTTCTAATTAATTGAACTAGCTAGAGGTAAATGCAAACCTTTTGTTACAGGCTTCGCACAAAAAAATACATTGATGCATGCTGTTTTGAACCTCCATATGTTTCAGTACAGATTCTATGCCATTTGGTTCAACATCACAGTCATTGACACTGAAATCATCAAGAACTTTACAAAATAAAAAGTAATATATAATCTAACCGTCACCAAATGAGGGCAGAGTAAAGTCAAACTGAGGGCAGTGTTTGGGGACATTCAGTGATACAATGACATATATTCAGCATAGTTCATGCATATTTTAGGTCTTGTTCTTTGTGCATTTTCCTGTTCAACTTCAGTAAATAACTGGTACATATTACAGTTAAAATCTTTGATTAGCCCCATTTTAGAGACAATTTGAATCCCTTAGCCAACAACATTTCACAGCCATATTCATTCCTTGAAATGCTCAAGACGTTGTTAACATTAGATAACACTTTTTTACACAAGACTCATCGTTAAAAGAGAATGCGAGGTAGACGGAGGACACTGTATTCATAAGTAAAATCCGTTCCTGTTTTGAAAGTCTTTCGGCTTGTTACTATTTCTAATTTAATTACAAGATCAGTGCAGTCGGTTAAAAATAGAAAATATTTATACGCAGAATCGGGTAAGAGCTGCGCTCATACCCAATCGAATCTTTGCACGGAGGATGATATCTCAAACCAAGGATTACCGACCATCGATAAATGAAATTGACTGTAATCACCTACCAACCGTGGCGACCTCCCCATTCATCCAAAAATCATATGCATAAGCATTATTCTAGTATATACATGACGAACGGATCTCATATAGTTTTCATACTTTTTATGTTATACAGTTAAGATTATTTTAATTAAAACGGCTGATTTTTCGCAAAATAATGTACCATATTTTTATGTTTTGCCTTCTTTTATATAAAGTATGCTATACAATGCTTAATTATGATTTAATAATTGATTATTTCTGCTTAAAAATGCATGTCGTTGTTTTGTCGTCAGTGAAGTATAATACACAAATTAATGATATAGGGTTAAAAGATGCATCCGTATGTTTACATATTGTGACATAACATGATGAGAAGAAAATAAACTTTAGTGAAATTGTCCATTGCTTATTAATAGATCGCAATACATATTTACAATTTAACAGTACCGTTAACATCCCCTTTAAAACGTTTGCCGGACTACAGGACATCATTAAACATCATTACGCTAGTACACAAACCAATTATGCTATGATTATATGAAATATGTACTTCGCAACGCAATTAGTGCGATCCTTCCAACGAATTCCCGAGACCGGAAATGGCACTTCATTTGAAAATGCCCCACAAGTGCTGACATTCCCTAACTTAGGCATGTAGAAAACTTGCGACGAAGTTGTTCTGTTATTATCGTCCTCTACAGATAACAGAGATGTTGCGTTTTATAGGAATATGTTTGTGTATCACTAATATCGGTACGTTGTTTCATTTCAATACTGGTTTATTGTGTGCAGACATTAAATACATATGTTGAGTTTGATATCGTTGGAATGTTATATCTTTCAAAATAAATTATGACTTCAATAAGTTATGCTATCATCTTAATATGTCGTAATTGTGTAATAATCAAAATATACTGAACGAAAACATAATGATAAGAACCATTTAATCACTTGTATGTACTTACGTTTACTTCATGAAAACTATATCATTTAAAGGAATCAAAGTATCTAGACGAAATCAGAAGTAAAAGCTTATAAAATGTAAACATATAGAAGTATCTATCTTAATTACAACCTATTGTATCAACGTTTACAAAAGAATTATAAACTTGAATATACGATACAGATCTGTCCTTTGTTGCGGGGGACTTCAGCAATCTGTTCACATATAAAAGTCTGTGCAATTATTTTTTTCGCAGCAGATGCTTCCGTCACCTTTGACACGAATTGCTCGTTGAATGTGACCTATAAAGGGTTTGAAATACCAGATGGCGGCTCTTCTCTGACAAGAAAAGGCCGACTTGCCATGGTAGGACTTAACCTATTGAAATAAATGTCATACAGTCGTACATATTTGTACATTTAATGTTGTATATATCCAAGATTTATTACATTTTGCTCTACAATACAATACAATATATTTTAATCGTATTTTAGGGCCTCTAGACTAGAATACACAGATTCAGCATATACATGTGTACATAATACATGTATGTAACAGTGATATAATAACTATACACAAAACATCGTGTATTTACATATAAAACTACAAATGAGATTAAGAAATAAAGCAACACATATAATGCAAAAGAATCAAATGGGAACAAGATGTATGTATATACATATGCATTATATTTTCCGTTTCGGTGCAAATTATTCACGCGGTAGTTGAATCATTATTTCCGCTTATAAATGTTTTTCTTAACAAAGTTGCTTTACGCAAAAATTTAGCTAGTGACCATATATTGTCTTCGCTAGAGTCAGACATCATACTAAAAAACAATGCGATGCTTCGGACTCTTTCACACCAATTTCTATCAAAGTGTTCTAACCTGAGAGGTTCATACAAAGGGCAGTTAACAAGAAAATGAAATTCGTCTTCAATAGTGAAGACATTATGAGTTACACAAAATACACAAAATCTCGATATCCGATCTAAATTTAAGTGTCGCCCTTTCTCAATCATCAGCGCATGCCCAGAGCAGCGGAAGTTTGACATCGTCCGTTGTAGAAGGAATGGGAGATCTAACAATAAGTACCTTTCAATATTAAGCATGGATTTTTATTCCTTATAGAAAAGCGATTTAGATCAATTATTGATCTTTGATTGAAGTTCCTGCAGAGCACAGTCTTTCAGTCTGTTCTTGAATTGTGTCAGAAAATCACTCGACACTCTCATTTATAATAAAAAAAATGCAAACAAAGCGTATTGTATATTATTATTTTTGCAGGTCTTCTGCCAGTCAAATTGTACCGGACATGGAATTACACCGTCGTTAGAGTTCTACCAGAACGACACTCTTATTGCATCAAGTTCTTCCTCCAACAGGTAATCATATTGGTGTACGTCAAATAACCCGAAGGCACGTTAATCCGAAGATCCGAAAATCGGAAGGCAAGATAGTCCAAATGCCTGTCAAAACTAGCCAAACCACATCGGTAACGTTGTTTTTAAAGACCTGAATAATAAAAAAAACTATATACACAAATATTCCGAAAGCACAAAGCCTTAGAGGTTAATATTTTGCTGTTGGAAACGTTTACGTATGGACTTATAATTGGCCACTGCTGGCTCTCAAGGGTTAATGAACACTTCCTGAAACAAGTGATGTAATTGTAACTGATGCAATGAGGTGAACGTAAACAGTTCATCAGACAGGTTTAAGCACGATGATGATGTTTAGGTAGTAAAACATGGCCGATTTGTAATGACATGTATCGAACAAGTGACACGTGTTCATTCAGGTGAGTGTTTTATATTGAACATATTATTTTTTATAAGCACTATAAGCGCTTTCTTCAGTTGCATGCAGACACCGTTTGTTGACAGTAAACTACTAGCCAAAATGTTATTTTAGGAAAAGTTCAATGTTGATATTTAGTATTTTACAAATGAAACAGGTTACTTTGTTTAGAATAATTACATTTACGATCACGAACAGGATCCGAATTATGAGATTATTGATAAGTTTCGTTCGTTGCAAACACAACAATTTTTTTTCATAACAGTTATAAAGAATGTTCCCACAAATTGGTGGTTTTAAGTCAATTCAATACTAGTTTCACACATGCGTTTATTCTTAGTTAATGTTTAGTTCTAAGGAACTTTTTATATACGCAATATGTTTTTAACATATATATTGATAATATACCTTACATTTTATTAACATACGTAAACATACACTATTGCTTATAGTATTTAAAATTGGACGTAGATACAACGTACACGAGTATCAATTTAACGACTTAAGCACGTGGGCATTTTTTTTTACAAATGTGTTTGTATGAAATGTTTGCGCTTTTCAAACATACGAACTACGCACTTGAGGTCATCCTGACCAACGTCAATAAAGTTTTAATCAGTGTGATTTTCTCTGAATAACAAACATCTGCGTGTAACCGAATGATGTGGTAATATAATAGTCATACCACAATTTAACAGTCAACGGAATGAACATTTGCTGCGTGTTTAATAAATATTTACAAAACAAAAAGCCGCCGTATTTAAANACAGAGATGTTGCGTTTTATAGGAATATGTCTGTGTATCACTAATATCGGTACGTTGTTTTATTTCAATACTGGTTTATTTTGTGCAGACATTAAATAAATTTGTTGAGTTTGATATCGTTGGAATGTTTAATCTTTCAAAATAAATTATGACTTCAATAAATTTGTTCAAAGACTGAATATCACAAAACCGTTTAAATGCTATCATCTTAATATGTCGTAATTGTGTAATAATCAAAATATACTGAACGAAAAAATAATGATAAGAACCATTACATTATTTGTCTGTACTTAAGTTTACTTCATGAAAACTATATCATTTAAAGGAATCAAAGTATCTAAAAGAAATCAGAAGTAAAAGCTTATAAAATGTTAACAAACAGAAGTATCTATCTTAATAACAACCAATTGTATCAACGTATACAAAAGAATTATTAACTTGAATATATGATACAGATCTGTCCTTTGTCGCGGGGGACTTCAGCAATCTGTTCACATATAAAAGTCTGTGCAATTTATTTTTTCGCAGCAGATGCTTCCGTCACCTTTGACACGAATTGCTCGTTGAATGTGACCTATTTGAAAGGGTTTGAAATACCAGATGGCGGTTCTTCTCTGACAAGACAAGGTCGTCTTGCCATGGTAGGATTTAACCTATTGAAATAAATGTCATACAGTCGTACATATTTGTACATTTAATGTTGTATATGTCCAAGATTTATTTCATTTTGCATTCGAAACTCTCATTTATAAAAAAATGCAAACAAAGCGTATTGTATATTATTATTTTTGCACGTCTTCTGCCAGTCCAATTGTACCGGACATGGAATTACACCGTCGTTAGAGTTCTACCGGAACGACACCCTTATTGCATCTACTTCTTCCTCCAACAGGTAATCATATTGGTGTCCGTCCTATAACCCGAAGGCCCGTTAATCCGAAGATCCGAAAATCTGCAGGCAAGATAGTCCAAATGCCTGTCAAAACTAGCCAAACAACATCGGTAACGTTGTTTTTAAAGACCTGAATAGTAAAAAAAACTATATACACAAATATTCCGTAAGCACAAAGCCTTAGAGGTTATTATTTTGCTGTTGAAAACGTTAACGTATGGACTTATAATTGGCCACTGCTGGCTCTCAAGGGTTTATGAACACTTCCTGAAACAAGTGATGTCATTGTAACTGATGCAATGAGGTGAACGTAAACAGTTCATCAGACAGGTTTAAGCACGATGATGATGTAAAGGTAGTAAAACATGGCGGATTTGTTATGACATGTTTCGAACAAGTGACACATGTTCATTCAGGTGAGTGTTTTATATTGAACATATGAATTGTTATAATCACTATAAGTGTTTTCTTCAGTTGCATGCAGACACCGTTTGTTGACAGTAAACTACTAGCCAAAATGTTATTTTAGGAAAAGTTCAATGTTGATATTTAGTATTTTACAAATGAAACAGGTTACTTTGTTTAGAATAATTACATTAACGATCACGAACAGGATCCGAATTATGAGATTATTAATAAGTTTCGTTCGTTGCAAACACAACAATTTTTTTTCATAACAGTTATAAAGAATGTTCCCACAAATAGTTGGTTTTAAGTCAATTCAATGTTTAAACGTCAGTGAACTCAATACTAGTTTCACATACGCGTTTATTCTTTGTTAATGTTTAGTTCTAAGGAACTTTTTATATACGCAATATGTTTTTAACACATATATTTATAATATACCTTACATTTTATTAACATACGTATACATACACTATTGCTAATAGAATTTAAAATTAGACGTAGATACAACGTACACGAGTATCAATTAAACGACTTAAGCACGTGGGCATTTTTTTTACAAATGTGTTTGTATGAAATGTTTGCGCTTTTCAAACAGACGAACTACGCACTTGAGGTCATCCTGACCAACTTCAATAAAGTTTTAATCAGTGTGATTTTCTCTAAATAACAAACGTCTGCGTGTAACCGAATGATGGGGTAATATAATAGTCATACCACAATTAAACAGTCAACGGAATGAACATTTGCTGCGTGTTTAAAAAATATTAACAAAACAAAAAGCCGCCGTATTTCAATAAGAGACATACAAATCTCGCTTAAACCGGACTGTTGCATCATTGACGTTCATCCAATTGTGTTGGTGCCGAATGTCCACAAAGAATCCCTTTGACTTACAGGTGTGATTTTGAATATACAGTTTGAGAAACAGACACGCTTTATTTATTTATTTATTTATTTATTTATTTATTAAAAAACAATAATTTTAAAGTCTTCTGTTGATGAAAACATTTTCATTACAATCAATTCCATACTCCTAATAATGCTTTTCACAAGTAAACCTAAATGACGGAAAATTACCCCGCACTCCGTCTCAAGTCTTCTATCAGGATAAAGATGTAAATTGCAATCTCGATACATACTGACTGAATTATGATTGCACACTTAAAAATACACGTGCACTATATAATAATGTTCTGAAACAGGAGAAATACCAAGGACAATAACTCAAAAACACTGAAGACAGAGTTGCATTTCTCAGATCATGCACTTACCTACAATTGCCTCTATAGATCTAGCTAAAGTTTCACCTTAATATATCTAATTGTTATCGCATTATACAGTGAACAGGAAAATTAATGAAAGGCAATTACTCTTTAAATATTTACGAAAGAGTTATGGGACTTTTACTATGCACTTCTTCTGAAAGCCTTTTATTTATATGCAATTTCATAACAACTCATTTAATTTTTCTCAAGTTATGATTTGCACACAAACATTTCAGACTAGACTACACATAGTTTGGTTTTGCAAAACAATGTTCAAAGGGCAAAAACTCCAACAATGTTTTAGAAATACAATAGAAAGAGTTAAGGTTCTAAGAGTAAGGACTATCGGGCTTTCGGAATGTGAGCAACTTTCGGAATAAAGGCCTTCGGTATATCGGGCTTTTGAAATAACATGCAATCGGGATATCGGGCCCTCGTAATATGAGGCCTTCGGGATATCACGTACTCGTGGCACTATATTAAAAAACAATAATATTTCCATTTTAGCACTACATGTTGTATATATAGTTGTGTTTAACTGGTTGTGATGTCATGTGTAACATTTCAAAGAGGTCATCGATTCTTCATTCCTTTATATATTACTTTTATTTTTAATTTTGTTTGATGTGGTATTTAAAGATTAAAAAAAGCCATCATTTACCATGTCTAATTTAATAATGAATTAATTTACGGTACAATCAAAGAGTTTACTACACTACAACATTGCAAGGCCGGAAAGCCACATTGCACGTGCAAAATATGTCAGAATCGGATGAAGGGCTTTACTCTTGCAAAGGACGGACAGCGGAAGGACGGCATGATATACAACGTCACTTCTCTTTACTCTTCGGTGAGGGTCATCCATTAAATAGCATGTGGTGTTATGTTTTGTAACAATCATCTCTTCTTTCAATAAGCGTTATTGCATGCGTATCAGAATGTATGTTTACAATGCATTTATCCCCACAAATAATTTAACACAATTTTAATATAATTGATTGTAACGATAAGACTTATATTCTCGCGATCATTAGCTATCGCCTCACCAAGCGTTATCGTTCATGCAATAACTGCAATGTGTAACCATGATGCATACATGTGCCACAATATCTTAAATATATACTGGATAATATAGTGTAGAATGCACATATTATCATGTTCATGTGTATTGATAGGTATGCATTTCACATGCATATATTCACGTGTAGATGTCCATGCCTTATTATTTATCCCATTATCAGACGTGCATTGACGGTATAACACCCAATGGAATAAACTAGCCTCTATCCCACCTTGTTGAATAAACCTGTCGCGTGCTATTTTTAGATCATTTGTGGGTTTTTCCAAAAATTGGAGAATCTGCGTTTGTCAACTGCGGAAGAACAAAATGCGATATTTGAATATTATAAATGTAAAAATGGAGGAAATAATAGGATAGATAGAATATTATTTGAGTTTTGGATAAAGATATAGTTTATCATGCTCGGCTCGAACCATGTAAGCGCTCGGCAAGCGTCGCGCTACCATGGTTCTTAGCCTTGCATGATAAACTTGATCTTTATCCAACACTCACATACTTTTATCTATTTATTATTATTAAAAATTGTTATTTCGCAGCATGTCCCACTGATTACACCTTGTGCGACAAAACTAGATGCGTTGAAAATTCCAAGGTTTGTAACGGAGAGCGTGATTGTCTGGACGAAAAAGACGAACTGGATTGTGGTAAGTAGTATTCATAAGTTATACGATACATACTATAAATACTGTAGATTATATCAACACGCTATGTTGTTCAGCTAATGCATTTCCATTCATCAAGAACAAACACCGTTGCAATGTTATGTATATCCCAAAAATGGCACACACAGGATACTTGAGTAGACTCGTGTTCAATGCATACCTTTGAATTTCGTGAAACTCGAAAACTCTGTTCTTATAATGATTGAATTTCGTGAAACTCAAAAAAAACTGTTCTTATAATGATACCTGGACAAGTTTCTTACAATATTCATGTTTAATAGCTCGAAACTTTCAATTTCGAAAATGGTACGAGTGCAAATATCCGTACACTGACAAAGATTGGAGCATCTGAAGTTTTCGTTTAGATATTAAAGCTGTTTTGCCTGAAGAGTGCGAGGTGGACATGTTTCGCTGTGACGGTAGTCAGTGTCACTCAAAGACGAAGTTGTGCGACTCCTTTCCTGACTGTAGCGATGGTTACGACGAGTCAGCATCAGTGTGTCGTGAGTATTTCGTCATTTACGTCTGCTATTTTTCTTAATAAGCGCTACAATTTGGAGGTTTTAAAACATTTTAACAAAATCTTAAATCATGCAGGTCGGTTGTTTGATTTTGCGACACAGTTGCTTCTGTCGTATGTAATGTCATTTAAGCCTTAAACTAAATTTGAAATTTTCGTGTTTGCAAGGTTTCTGTTTCGATTGTTATAATCAAAATGTTCGTCGTTGATTGTCTAGCTAAATCAGCAGTATTCAAATGTATAACATTAGATATGCCGATTTGCGAAATATAAATTTTACTAACATGGAAGGCAACCTTGTATGCAGAGGAACATTACATATTGTTTGTTTTTTCAGAAAATGTACGTGATTAAGTATTTGTTCTTTTGTGTAGCATGCGAGTTCCGGTGCGCTGGTGGCACGTGTATTGAGAATACAAGGGTCTGTAATGGAGTGCCAGACTGTAGCGATGCTGCTGACGAGATTGGCTGTAGTAAGTGTATGTTAGATTGTCATAACTAAGCTTTGTACGAAGTCTTTGTGTGGTTTAGCACCACTGCAAAAGGAATCAAATAAAACTGTGTGATAAACATAATCAGAACCACAAACAAATCTGATATGGAAGGTAGAGTGTGTAAAATGTCATCTAAAAATATATAAGAATTCATCGAAAGGAACATTTGGTCACAACTGCGAAACCAAAACTAAACCTGTTGTCCTACGACCTCAAAGTAAAACCAGCTATCATCATATCAAAAGTGCGGATGTGCATCATTATAACAAAACCGTATATACATACTTCCATTCGTAAAAGACAATTTGTAAGATTGTCATAACTGAACTTTGTACGAAGTCTTTTGTGGTTTAGCACCACTGCAAAAGGAATCAAATTAAACTGTATGCTAAACAGAATCAGAATCACAAACCAATCTGATATGGAAGGTAGAGTGTCTAAAATGTAATCTTAAAAATATAAAAATTCACCAAAAGGAACAATTGGTCACAACTCCTAAATTAAACCTGTTGTCCTACAACCTCAAAGGAAAACCAGCTTTCATCATATCAAAAATTGCGGGTGTGCATCATTATAATCAAACCGTATACACATACTTCCATTCGTTAAAGACAATTTGGGCTCGGTGAATTTGATACGCTTAAACTACAAAACGGTAAAAAGGATTTAATATAATACTATGAAACCTCTCTGTAAAACACACTTTTGTTTAATGAACTCTACTCCACACTTTTGGAAGAGTATTTAACATCAAAGAACATACAAAAAACAAACCCTGTTTAATATTTTGCTTTTGACTTGAAATACTCAAAAATGGGAATAATCAAACTCCAGTATCAGCATATATAGGATGAAAACCGCCCGCTAGTCTTGTCTACAATTCTTGTCACAAAATCGACTAGAAACCCAGGGCAATGCATAGAAAGACAACTAAACAACAACAACAAACAAACAACAACAAACAATGATTACACCTGAGGTAAACGCCGTGTTAAGCAAATACTACATAAAAAACATTGGTAAAGTTTCAACAATTGTTGACTAAAGGAAAAATCAATGTGCCAACTTATTCAACATCTTCGTATCATGTGAAAATGCGATAGCAGAACAAAATGTGGCTAACACAGTTTAAGACATAGCGAATTTCGAATAAACAATTTTTTGTTTCGAGCATAGTCTATATTGTATTAAATAGCAATGTTATTTAAATACCAACGTTATCATTTATTATTCTGTTCCACAAACATTATAATAAAGAAACTCATGTGTTGCAGCACCGGACATCAACGATCTTATGCAAAGACTGGATGCCTTGACACAAAGAGTCACTGACAATGAAGTCAAAATCAGCAAACTTAGTAAGTTTGGTATGAATTCACTAGCCAACAACATAATTATAACTATAGAACATTAAACCATTATATTTGTTCATAAGCTGATTCGATGCTTACTTTAACACCATCGGTTTGCTTTGTTTTCCATGCTGAAGCAGTTATTTCTTACATGAATTAAAATCCATAAAAAACATGTTAATACTTGAAATGCAATTTCCAAGTACCTTGGATACAAGACAGTTGTCTTTTTTTCATAGGTCGTGAACCTGTGGCCTTTGAAGCTCACCTAGACGACTCCTTTGAGTATGGCCCAAACGAACGCGTTATGTACAACTATGTGAAGCTGAACATTGTTAACGCCTACCATCAACATCTTGGCGCCTTCCTCGCTCCTGTCAACGGCACGTTTTTATTTATTGTATTCAGCTGCTCACTCAAGAGTCAGTATTGTGGACTTGACCTGATGAAGAACGAGCTGAAGATAGGGAGTGTAACTAGCGGATCGCCCCAGTTCAACGACTGCTCTTCTTTGACCACTATCGCCGTGCTGAAGCAAGGGGATGAAGTGTACGTTCAAGTCAATGAAGTCAGTGATACCGACGGTGTCTCTAGAAATGTACTGAATAGTTTTACCGGTGTTCCTTTGCAAATTGTGTAGAAAATGTCTGAACAAATCTACAAAATGCAAGGATTTCATGTATTTCTTACTGAGCTGAAATGTATAATTGTTAGATCAGTTAATAAAATACTATATTAATGTAAGCTGTAATTAAATTTCATGTGTAGTTCATATATATTTGAGGTCATCTTATCTTTTATTTTTAAGCATTTAATAAAGTTGTAGACGCTATTGGTCAGGGTTAATGGCCCACTTGTGGGTTGTCCGGCTAGCGCAGTGGTTGGTACATAAGCTTCTCACCTAGGCGACCCGGGTTCATTTCCCCTTCCCGGCAGCATGTAAGTTTGGTTGGTGGTCATTATGCAGGACAGGTGGAGTTTCCTCCGGGTACTCGGGCTTCCCCCCACAACACAAGACCACATCAAAATTGAAAAATCTTTCAGTAACAAGGAAAAAGCTGCAAATACCATCTTTAATAAAAAAAACTAAGTCCCAACTTTCGTGCGTCTAAAAGGTTCATTACGTAGGAGTAGTGGGGCACATTCCGGGTTGACAAATAATGCACCCTCTGGCTCAGAAAGGACCTCATAAACTTCAAAATACACACACATACACATTTTTTCTTAAGTGTGACTTTTTTAGTCGTCGGAAGACTCCGGAAACGCCATGGCTCATTGCTGATGATTTTGTTTCTGCTCCTCAAAACTTTAGGAGTATTGTTGGTTGATATGATGATATTTTAAATGATACTATTGACAGTACAGTTGGTATTTTGATCTAATAAAAACAGTGATAACGTGCGGTTCAAAGAGGATGTAAACATAAACTTATAGAAACACGTACCCGACGCAACCAATACACACTTTTGCACTATAAATTGATTTCACTATACTTCCAACATTATAAACTCCAAGAAAGTGACTGAAGTCAAATATACTGCTATCATATTCACCCAGTATTAAATTGAGCTTATGTAAGGTTTAATTCATTTTCGACAAGTTCTTTCTGAGAAACAGTTCTGATAAGATTTTTATTGCAATGTGCATCTATGAATTCATTGTTAAATGTTGAATGTACTAGGATTGTGTTATGGGAACTAGTTACGGTGAAACGGAAAATAATCAGTATGTTTTCTGTTTCAAAAATCATGTACGTCCCATAACAAATGATTGAAACATAATACGCCGGTAAAGTGCGCACACTTCTTGGCTATAAAGCCAGTAATAACGTGTCATTGAAATCTTGCCAATATGTGCTTGGATTTATTTTATTTGGAAATATTGAAAAACCCAATAAGGACTTTGAACGTTTTAACGTTTAGTTACTCACAATTAAGCTTTGTTAAAAATGGACCGAACTGCAATGGATATTTATTTAAAACAAACATTTCATGACTTTCACTGCATCGTAATTGTATTTAAACTTAAACACATTATGTGCCACCTCGTTCAAGAGATGTCAAAAGTATGACATACAAGATAAAACACGCACATTGTTTGTGAACGCAACATATATAGAGGACCGGGCCACCCAAACGCAGAGTACTTAGCGAGAAGTTATCGCGAAATGCTCATATGCAGATCGTCATGATACACGTTGCCGTATATTCCTTGCTGTTGTTGTTTGTTGCGGCATCTTTGCCGAGCACTCGATTTGTTGGAGAAGTCGATATTCAGGAGCTTGTGCAGCGATTGGATGCATTGACAAGTACTGTAAATTATTTAAAGGCACAACACCGTAAGTAAACACGTCTAGTATAAGTGCCATTACATTAAGTTGTTTAAAAACGGCACATTTCTAAAGACACCATGGACAAATGATAATTCGCTATCAAGTACGAGTTCGCTGCGTAATACATATACTTTAAAATGGTATTCATTTGATTTTTGTCATTTGCGTATTATGCATTTGTCTATACTTATGGTACGTGACGTATAATACTTTTGGGTCTGATAAGTTACGTGACTGATAATCATGGTCCTCTTGTTTTACTTCTAGATTAAGAACAGTTAAATTGCCAATATCCGTTGCCACGGCAATTGTCTTTTGGCCACACGAAATTGATCAGTTATTCTGTTGAAGATGACATCCCCCCCAAAAAAAAATATAATAAAATAAATAATAATTTGAGCACACGGCATTTTTTTTTATATATATATTTTGGTTATAATAAGAGGCGAGCAAAAGGCGCAGCATAAAAAATAATAATTTCTGCCAAATGATTTTAAGCTTTATTTATTGGCAATAATATTTTTTCCTTACAATCTGGTCTCGTGTTTGTCCTTATTTGTGTTAGTGATTGTTACAAACTACATATTACTTGTGCCGTTTGTTTGTTTAGCTGTTACTTAAGTGTGACAAAATTAACGTCAGAGTAAAATTATGCAGCCACTTCTACCGTTCAGTTAGCTTTAATGACTGCATGAATATCTTCAACCATTTTATTCTCCATCCTCCTTGTGCAGGCCCAGATAGGCCTTTTGGATGCTTATCTGGCCATGCATCGTCTTGCTCAAAAGAGAACAAGGAGACGGCGCAGATGGTGGATCAAGGCTTGGCTGGGCCCCGAGCGGAGGCGTCAGTTCGGTCTTTATGACCAACTGATGGTCGAACTACGACGAGAGGACCAACACGCATTCATCAACTTCATGAGAATGCCACCCGAGATGTTTGATGAGATTCTCGTTCGAGTGGGCCCAAGGATAACGAAACAGCGCAACAACTACAGACCTCCAATTGAACCAGGGATGAAGCTAGCACTTGCGCTGCGACATCTTGTGTCTGGTTCAATCTACATTGGTATGCGATTTGGCTGGAGCGTACCCCACAACACTATTTCTCTTCTCGTGCCAGAAGTAAGTACCGCTTAATTTACTATAGTGTTAAAATTAAATGATTAAGGCTTTTGTTAGTCATTTTAATATGTTTATATATTTAAATGTCTACTTCTATCATCATTTTATATGAATTGCATTGTGTTTAGTTATTGGTAAATGATAAAAGGCAAATAGATGAGCGCGCGCACTACAACACTAACCTCCTTAATTGTAAATTACCATTAGTACTGTATTGTGCGCATATCTTGGAATGCACACAGTTATAAGTACTGTTTATCAAGTAATATATTTTTACCTAATCATCCACTCGCTAAAAGTCATGGATTTTTTACTGTGTCATACACTTATAATCCACGCTAGCTTATCATACTGTAATCTTTTACACGTCAGGTTTGTAGAGCAGTCATAGATGAGTATGCTGACGAGGTGATGCCGTTGCCAACAACAGCTGCCGATTGGACGTGAATAGCGGACGGCTTCAGGGACAGCTGGAATTTCCCCCATACTCTTGGTGCTATTGATGGCAAACATATTGCCTGCAAATGTCCACTTAGATCCGGGTCTACGAATTTAAACTACAAGAAGTACTTCTCAGTTGTCTTGCTAGCTCTGGTGGATTCTGACTACAAGTTCGTCTGGGCTGACATTGGAGGCCGTGGTGCTGCATCCGATGCACAGTTGTGGAACGCATCTGACCTGAAGGCAGCAGCTGAGAACGGAGACCTTGACCTGCCAGAACCTGAAGCTTTGCCACATGATACTGAGGATGTACCCTACTTTTTCATCGGTAAGAAAATATAAAAGGTTTCGACCGGCCAAGATTTATTTATGTTATTTTTGTCATAAGTGTACATATACATTCATGATAAAAAAAACAAACAAGCATATGCATTAAAAACAAAGCAAATAAAATCATGATACTTAAAACTATAAAAAAAAGCATGACATAATATTAAAAATGAATAAGATTAATAAATAGCATGTAATGCGCACCTATACCAGGGATAACACAAAAAAGATTTAAAGATTCATCTTATTTCAATTGTGGTCCCAGTTTGTACCGATTTATAAAGTTTAATATCAACTCGCCCAGTCTTAGTTATTGTTTAATTCTAAGATTTTTTTTGTGTTGCGAGGCGTCTCCATAATAAGTTAATACACAAACTAAAATAAACGGATTCAGCTATATTATATTATGTATGTATGGATGAATAGATAAATGCATGCATTTATGCGTGTGTGCGAGCTTGCATGCATCCGTCTATCTGTATGTATGTATGTTTGAATGTACATTAGTATGTGTATGTATATTATGTGATCAAACATTATTAAGAGTGTGTTTATCCACTTCCAGGCGACGACGCATTTGGCTTGCGTACGTACATGCAAAAGCCATACAGTCAAAGAACGTTGTCCAAAGACGAATGGATTTTCAACTATAGGCTGTCCAGGGCACGAAGAGTCGTTGAGAACGCGTTTGGCATCCTTGCGAACAGGTGCCAAGTCCTGATGAGTACTATGCAGCATCGACCATCAACCATCAGACTCATTGTTAACACCTGTTTGGTTCTCCACAACCTTATGCGAATAAGGTACCCGCGGATCCAGAACCGCCTCTTAGACCGTGATGACAGAAACCAGCGCTTGATACCCGGCGAGTGGAGACGTGGCCGCCAGATGCAGGATTGCCGTGTTGTCTAAGGGCCAAACAGAGACAACCATGAGGACAAGAAGCTACGAAACCTCTTAAAGCATTGGATGAACTATTCGGCCGGCTCAGTTCCATGGCAAGACAACATGATCTGAACATGTACAAAAGTAAATATAAATGGAAACTAAAAACATAACATTAAAGATAATCGTGAAATTCAACCGTGCAGAAACACCTGTATGATGAACGAACGAACGATAGTTGTTATTACTGTTGAAAGACGTAAAATAAGCACAATCTGATATGTCAACTACATATATAAAGACTCGTAGAATGTGTGGTTCAGATAACAACTTGGATTTATTTTCAAAATTTATTTTCACCAAGAAATAAATGCTATAATAACCGATCATAATTCACAATGATTTTAATACAGCTGAAAAAAAAACAATTGTATATAGGGTTTTAAGTTTACGTAACACTGTTTAAACAACGTCAATTTACGTTTTTATATAAACATATACATGTATGTTTGACAAATTATATGCGTATAATGGCATTCCTTGCCACTCTGAAATGATTAAAATTTGATAAGAGCTAAATATGCGTACTTGTGTCACTTCCATTGCACGACTACCCACCTGGATAGAAATATTAAAAGAAAACAACATTAAAACCTAAAAAATATCGCCTGTGCTATATTTGCCAGCATTATTTCGTCCTGTTAAATTGCTCCCTGCAATGATTGTCCAAACGGTAGAAGGATGTAGGAAATTGATATACTGTGTAGAGGGTATCTAGGTCCAACCGTGCTGAGAAGACAACCTGTGATGTATGTTCGGTATTTTCATCACGATTTATGCAGGGTATGATGCGTGTTTGTCTGTATATACTCTGAATTCTGGTTTTGCCATGGACATTGAGGATGTTGAGGTGGCATATTCCACTGGTTTGGCATAGGCTGGAAACCACTGTAGCCTCGAAGTGCTGACTGACTAGTGCTGCTTGGTGGCAACGTAGAGAGTGGTCTCTGGTCTGGATATTTCTGCTTTTTCCATCTGGCCTGCACGAGGATAAAGTTTTTCTGGAACTCAGTGAATTGATCATAAGAGGCATTTTTGCAGACTTCACGCACCCAGTCAAGAAATTAGTGCGCTCAGTTGGAGGTTCCGTTACAGAAAGGGCATTTCTTACAGACGTCAGCTCTGCCTGTTCATCAGCGAATTTCTTCCGCATCTCCGTAATTATTAATCTTCAACATCTTTCTTCTGTTTCTTTGGCTTAGAACTTCTTCGAATTCATTTGGGTTTTCCACGTCAACTTTTTCAATGACCAATTTGTCTTCTGCAGCAATTCGCTCTGCCTCGTCCAAGTCTCCCCGGGCTATGGCAAGTGCCTCCTTAACCTGAAGATACGAAATAAATCCGTAATTAAGTCGATGAGGAAACAACAGCTGGTATATTCGTACTGTGGCATTGACCTTTGACCGACATGCTTACACTGATTTTGATTAAATCGATTGTCGGTGGTAATGTCAGAACAAACAACGTACTAGAATGAGCATTTCTATAAATAACATGTGTCCTTGACCTTTAATCATACATCCATCGTATTGACACTCAGTTTGTAAACCATCTAATTTGTACATTTGNTACCTACCTACCTACCTACCTACCTACCTACCTACCTACCTACCTACTTACCTACTCATGTATTATATCATGTATTATATTTACCGTCATAGCCGAGCTCACTAGCTTTGTCCTCCCACATACGGTTCTTCATAGCCTTGTTTTTGAAGTCCCTGTGTTTCAGGTTCCAAAGACATTGGTTTTCCTCAACCCATTCTATGAGTGCTCCTTCTTCCTGCTCGTTACCAAGGCGGCACGTTTTCTTGCTTTTTTTCTTTGGCTTTTCGTTCGGAGGTTGGCCTTGTTCAGAACTTGCTGGTTCTTTGGCACTGTCTGATTCGTCCTGACTATTGTTAGGGTCGGCAGAGTTGTCTTGAGAGCCTTGGGGTTCTTCCTCTTGCACTCAGACTGCAGGGACAGGCGAGGGAGGCCGTTTTGGGTCTCTCCTTGATTTGCCTTTGCTAGCGTTTCTTTTAGTGTTGTCTTTTGGTGGCATTTTTCAAAGGCGTCCAAAAAACAGATTTTGAATGTATTTGACTATTTATACCCTCGGCATGTCACGCGTGACTTACCGTTTTTTTGTAAGTTGGTGTTCTGTCTTTTCCGTTTCTCTCACGTTGGGAAAACGTTCTGTCCGGTACTAATGCGTTACATTGCCGTTTTATCCGGTAGAAGTCCGTTACTCGCACGGTAATATCCGTTAGCCGACCGTTAATTATCCGGTACATATCCGTTAAACGTACGTTTTTTTTCCCGTTACATCACCGGTACTCGTGCGGTCATTGCGTGTTTCCTACGCTCCACACACCAATTGCGAGAGTCTGGAGCGGCAGAGCAGGTAAATTTTATCTCCGGATAACCAAAAATCTGCATTTTTTGTCCGTTTTCTCTCCGTTACATGTTCGTTAGTCGGTGTTACAGGGCCTTTAAACGAAACATGCGCGTGTTTTGTCACTTAATATGTATAAACCAAAATTAGTTGGAAAACAAAAAATGGTGAAAACGATCTAATGCGAGGCAAAATGGAAACTGCATTTCTTATAATAAAAGAAGTGTTTTCATTTCACTTCACTATTTTGAGGCGCCGCAAATCCAATGAAAATCCGATTTCTCGAAGCCTTATTAGTAGTAGTTTTACTTCTTACTTTCTATACCGACAAATTATTATTTATTTGTGGTTTTTATTGAAGAGGCTGAGATTGCAGACCTTGTTAGGTGCTAGGTAGTGTGACATCCTTTAAGCCCAATGCAGAAAGTAATACATGTAGTTTTAGCATAATTGCCTAAACTTCCTTAACTATTTAATGAGCCCGCTAGTCGAAATTAAACATGAGTTGAATCGGTGAGCTACGTCAGAACATACTAAGTTATTTATTGGTCAAGAAGATGTGGAACGAGCGCATCGATTCTTAAATGTTTATTACATCTTCTAAGAAGTCAGTGTCTGAAACAACCAATCGAAAGCAATATATAAGGCGCATAAAGATTATGCTATTAGGTTGATCAGTGAATAATGGATACATCTCAGGCTTTTAAGTAGATAAACATGTAGTTTATATTCTTCGATATTGATATAGCATAACACGTACAAATATATTTAATTGTAACATTAAAATGAATTCTATGTGAAATATACAATTAAATATTAAATATAAATCGAGAATAATAACTACTGATAGAGAAATTTATTGTTTGTGTGTTGTGCTTCGTGATTTATTTATTGTGTTTTTTTTGCAATTTATATTTTTCTACACATAATCTATATCGTGCCTACTTATTTAGATAACCCGACAGGGGCATTTAAAGCACATCTGAGTGCGTCTATCACTCCTGGTATGAACCAGCGCGTCATTTTTGATGAAGTTCAACTGAACATTGGTTATGCCTGACATCAACATCTTGGCGGATTTCTTGTGCCTTTTAATGTCACCTATCTGTTTTCGGTTGCGGCCTGCTCGAGTCCGGGTTGTTATATAATACTAGATTTTATGGAAAAATGGCAACATGATTTGCAGACTAGATGCAGGGAATTCCGTTTGGGTCGATTGTTCTTCGGAGACATCCATTGTGGGATTGAAGGCAGGAGACGAAGTGTGCGTTCAGCACCATGAATCATCCGGTGATCCTCTATATGCAAATCCATACATCCTCGACAGCTTTACTGGTGTACTTATACAAATATTATTGTAACTTGTAATGTCAACATAACAACCCTAATAAAAGCTAAATTCCGTTGCATCAAAGCCATAATTTTTATGTCTGGCGCCAACATGTCAAGTTCAAGTTCTTGACATTGGAAGTTTCAGTCTACAGAATATATATGATGATCATATAAGAGCATGTATCCTTTTGGAAATATTTTTGATTTTTTTTTTTAATTTTGAACTAGAGACCCGGGTATTTTGCGTGACCCACCGTTTCCAATAGTGCACATTTTTTTGGGGGGTAGCTGCTGTACAATTTCCTGATACATTAAAAAGTTACTTACCGAAACAGTAACAACATTACTGCATTGACCTTTGACTTAAAGTGTTAGTACGATTTTGATTTTGATTTTGACGGGAAATTATGATGTCACGATAACGGAAACGCGACAACTCCGAAAGTACAATGATGATAATGCAATGTTTTTTTGCGTTATCACAATCGTGCAGTGTCATTACACCATCATTTAAATCGTGATGTTGTGTTGTCGCATTATCGATATCTTTCCTTTATCATCATCATCCTTTAGCATCGTACCAGCGTTCATGTGCAAGGCCTACCATTAATACAAAAGAACACAACAGCCGATTGTTAACCTTACCGTACTATATTTTAACTCTACAAAAAACAGAGACAAAAACAGAGACCGTGGTCTCTTTTCGGTCACCTGACAATGAGAAGAGAGTTGATACATGTTTATTCTTGTATCCCCAGTTTAAACGTATATATTTAACAATGAGCAATATTATAGTGATTAGCGTTCAGAAACAAATATAATGTCACACATATTTAAGAAACGCCGATTGCGTATTGGATGTAAAAGCGCGCATTCACACGTCAAGGCAAAATGTTACAAACATTGCAGTTCAGTCATCAAAGAGTTAAGCCATATTTATTTAATAATATTTAATTGTTTTAACATTAAAAAACATCAATATAAGGCGTATAATCGTGATAATTAATATAATAATAACAAAACAGCAAATTTAAAAATACATCTAGAAAGTATGAAGTAATGTTAATTGTATAATTGATATGTTCAAGTGTTTGTATTTTGTCATGTTCCGTCAACGTGCCCATTTAACGTATGGTTCCCCTACACGTTTTATCCGATGATTCGTGCCATTGACCTGAATCAGTGTCTCATTTACAGTTAAACATGAGAATTGTTTGGCTGAAATGACAACAATACAATTCGGACATCCAAGATAAGACATGCCAAATGTCTGCAGACATAACAAAGTGAAGATATTGGACGACTTAATAGTATTTAAAGACGAGCCATCAGGCAATATACACTTGCTGAACGTTATGTTTGACGCCGTGCTTTATTCGGTCCTCTTGTGGGCTGTTGCGGCCCATGTGCCTAAAGCTCGTTTTGTTAATGAAATCGATCTTCCAGAACTTGTGCAGCGTTTGGTTAATTTGACGGCAACAGTAAATCACTTGAAATCAAAACAGGGTAAGAAGCTTAATATTTCTGTTAATTTCAGTTGATCTTATAGTGTATTTTAGTATGTTATAACATTAAAGAAAGGGCATTACAGTTAAGATTTGCGCGTAACAGAAAATGTTTTAACATCATGCAGAATGTCATTAAATTTCCCAGGGAATATTAGTGCGTTATATAAGTGGATGATACGAGATAATATTGTTGTGCGTCCTATGGATCAGTAAAAAAAGAAAACGCATCTTCAATTCGTAAACTTAAATCTGATAAACTATGCATCTGAACGAAATGTTTAATTTGTTTGCTCACACACATGCTTCTTAATTGTATTATAGATCAACAGCCGATTGCCTTCAAGGCTCATCTGACCGGCGCCCAGAGTCCTTCTACAAACCAACGCATCATTTTCGATGATGTTCAACTTAACCCATTTATGCTTAGTGGACTCTCCCATCCTTCTAAATTGGATCAATTTATTTCCAATATTAGGGATGTCTAGTATAAAAAGTTCATATTTTCAGTATATTCGGTAATAAAATTTCGCGATGTGAAATCGAAAGTACATCGCGAAAATAGGTGACATAACGATATACACACTATAAATAACGCAAGTAGATTGATCATTTTAAATATAAAATAAATACAATTCGCTACGCATGCACAATTTGCATTCCTAGGTTTACCACGTGACGATGATGATCAATCTACTTGAGTTATTTATAGTTAACTGGTAGTTACCTGGTAGACATACCCAGTAAAAATTAATAAATAAAAAAATAAAGTAAAAATAAAAAAAACTTTTTTCAAGTAATGTTATATACCAGTCGTGATATTTTAATCAATATAAACTAATAATTGTAAACAAAATACGGTATTTTAGAACTTTTCTTTTTACGTCATTCGTGGTTTACAGTCCTTTTAATGCACATACGTATAATATAAATTTCTCACAATAAGCTGTCTGGCTAACATTATGTATATGGAAAATTCACGCTTCAACACTATATAGATAGTTCTTTTTGAAATATGACTTTGTGATTTAATATAATTGTATAATAATAAAACTCTTTATTAAAATCAAAATCATATTGCCAACTCAGTTAACTAAAAAGCTGTAAGTAATCTGTATAAGCCTCACAATAAAAATGTTGTGAAATGCGTATTGGCACAGTGCCAACTTTCCTGGGAAATCTATTGAAATTTTCTGAGAAAACAGGCAAATGAGTTAGGAAATATATTAAAGTTCTTGTCTCTATTGCAAGGGGATAGAATATTAATGCGTCTTTCTATACACACACCGATATAGTAAGACTCAAATCATAATAATAAGAGTAGAACTAAATGCATTATTTTTCCAACTGCATCATCAGTTGCTGCATGCTAAATATTTAATAATACAACGTTTCCGGTCTGTTATCATTTTACGGATTTCAATACGGTCTTTTGAAGGGGAGGGAGAGGGGTGATTTCCATACGGTCTTTCCAAGGGGAGGGGGGTGGGGTTGCCGGAAACAGTATTTGATGCATATCATTGTTGTCTGTTTTCGGATTTTGATTTTGCAAGATTTTTGTTAAATGGTGAACGATTTAGTTTTGGAAATATGTCTTGTCTGCTGCTTTAAAAAAACAATTATCTAAACGTGTCTGACTTGTTTTTGTTTCAGAGTACATTCAAATTTCGTTTTTAATGTACTCTTTATTCATTACGAGTGTCGAACTACGGTCTACCTACAACTCCTGATTATCCCGCGCAACGAACAGTGTACCGGATCCACTTTGGAATAATGTTTTATTTGTAATAATAATTTAAACAACATAAGAGGTACACTGAGTACTTTAAGAAACGAGACCGCTATGTTTAGCAAACATACTTAAAATGGATTTTTTTTTTAATATTTTCTTTCAAAAGAACATACTGGTTTAGCCACCAGAGCCTGTTTGAATGAAACAATAATTTATCCGAGTTTGTTTTTATCTTAATAGTATGTATATATAATATAAAACTGTTCAGTTATTATGTTAACAATTATGCAAGTGATTCAGAATACATTTTGTTTCTCATACTGGTTCACATAACAGAATCAAGGATATGCAATCATTTAAAGAGTTTTCCATTGAAGTGATACGCATTTGAAATCCGACCTTGTATGTAGCACCAAAATGTTCGGAAGTATAAAATATAAATTACTTACAGATGATAGCTCTATATCGCGGTTTCTGTCAATAATGTTACTTCACACCATCATTGGACACGTTTGCTCGTTTTTATGTGATATCGTATTATTTATGGAATTTGTCAGAAAAACCTGAAATTGTCTTAGCATCCATCTGTGAAAATATCTCTTAAACTGTCACTCTCAAGCAAAACGATTATTATCCACAACTAATAAGGTACCAACGCGCGATGCAATAACGTAACGGGTTAGTGTTACATGCCCTTATACTGTTCTGTATGACTAAGATATTTCCCAAAGTTGGCTGTTGTTGTTATGCATAGATGGTACACTGGTTAGCTACTTGGCTACATATCCTAAGGTCACACGTTCTAAACGCGTAAGGCTTAGAAATATTAATGTTTGTCAATAAGTGTTCAGCTTGTCCAATCTGGTACACGGCCTTTTGTGTGTTTAACTTTTTTTTAGATCTATTTAACTCGTATACAATTCAGTATATAACAAAATGACAACTTTATTTGTAATAAAATATTCGGAGTGACATAATTAAAAATATGTTTTCTTTATGAGCAAACATGGGGCACTTTTAAATAAACTCAAATCTTGACCTATTTGACGCGATGGTATCAGTTCTCTCCTCTATTTTACAGAGGTCGCTCCTCCTCTATTTTACAGAGTTATCTCCACTATTTTACAAACTTATCTCCACTATTTTACAGAGTTATATCCCCTATTTTTAAGAGTTCTCTCCTCTATTTTACAAAGTTCTCTTCTCTATTTTACAAAGTTGTTTCCTCTATTTTACAGATTTATAAACATAACATCTACGTTTCATTAAAATTAAGTCACATGTGTGGCTTTCATCGTGATAACAAGGTTTAATAGGATTTGATCTAACGTTTCAACAAACTTGACTCAACTCCAAACTTAGCCTAGACATTGTAATGATAAATATTCTGAACATGTTTCTAGATGTTGTATTAATAAACATTATGACTCAAGTTTCATCAAGATTGAAATATTAATGTGGCCACCAGAACAGTAAGTCATTGACGATGCTTTCAACCAAGCTAGACTCAAATTCGATTTCATGGTCAGTATAAGAATTCTGATCGAACTTCATAAAGATTGAGCAAATTATGTGGTCTTCATAGTAGCTAGGATTTTATCCTTTTACAAGATACACAATGCTCTTTTTTGTATTTTTATGTTTCAATATATTCAATACATGTTCATGTACCAAGTTAGTGTTCGTGTATCGTATGAATAGATATCGTTGCTGTACATTAAAATGGAATATATTGTTCCAAAAAAAAAAAAAAAACGAGCATTTTGTATCTTGTAAAATCTATGTTACCAGACAACATCTAGCATTGCAATTTTGGCTATTGCTATAAGGAGCACTGATTTGTTATGGGTTAAATTTATTTTACGAAATATTCTTCAAAATATTCGTTGATTATGTGTGTTAATGGGGCTTTAATCATTCTGGTACTTTCAGCTGCTGACCTACAATTAACTTTATATGAAGGCAAATTACCCGGATGAGGAATGTTTAAACATTGTCAAATTACCCGGATGAGGAACGGTTAAAAATTGTCAAATTACCCGGATGAGGAATGGTAAAAAATTGTCAAATTACCCGGATGAGGAACGGTTAAAAATTGTCAAATTACCCGGATGAAGAACGGTTAAAAATGGTCAAATTACCCGGATGAGGAACGGTTAAAAAATGCCAAATTACCCGGATGAGGAATGGTTGAACATTGTCAAATTACCCGGATGAGGAATTGTTAAACATTCTCAAATTACCCGGATGATGAATGGCTAAACATTGTCAAATTACCCGGATGAGGAATGTTTACATATTGTAAAGAACGAAACCGTCTTGCGAGCACGATTTCATTCTCCTACATTCGGGAAACCGTTAGAGCAGTCTCATATGCAGTACGATTATGATAATGATAAATTATTATGTTACGATAACGGTAACGCGACAGCGCGATAGTGGTTACGCGATATAAGACTGGAAAAAACATGAATCTATGACAGTACAATGATGATTATGTGATGTTTGTTCGTGTTATTACAGTCATGTTGTCGCATTTCACCATCGTAATTTCATGCTGTTGTGTTGTCGCGTTATAGGCATATTTCTTTTATCATATTTGTACCCTCGTGTTATCGTCATCAAAACGTCGGTTACTCATCTTAGTATTATATTTAAAAAGGAACCTGTGTGTGGTTCGGGGTGACCTACAATACTAAACTAAATGTGATGTGACTGAAAAGAACGTTGGCATATTTGGAATGGTGTTTTTATTGACTCGTTTATTCTACAGTGTATTCTATATCCAAACTGATGGATACGCTGTTCTGCGATAATCAATTGTTTAAAAGCAAAATTAACTAAGGCTTTTTTCTGTTTCTTTGAAAACTGAAAATGTTCTCTGACGGATAAAATAATTAATATTGTTCTCCCAAAATCAATATTATTGAAACGCATTTAAACAGATGAGTCAATCCTCTAAATTAACAGTAATAGGATCGCTCTTTCGGTCATTGCTTGTTCAAAATCCAAACATAAATTTGCTTAATTTGACGGTAGAAAGGATTAGCTCGATTATTAATTGATCGTTTTTACGTTTAAAATTTAATGAAAATGAACCATTTAAAACGTTGGAAAAATGGTCATGTCTTGTTGTCTTTACGTTCGTTTCACTTACAGTATCTGTGTCATTTGTGTTTTTTACGGCAAGATTTGCGCAGCGAGCACGTTGACAATTATCAATATATATATATATGAGATAAAGCACTGAAACGAATGGCTTTGTAAGCATCGGAAACAAATCAGAGAAGCAAACTGACCTAATTTACTTGTGGTAACAACACAAACAACACTCTCTCTATTGCGCTCTTATTTGTAGCTTCCGACGTGAATTGTCTCAAACACGTTTGATGTAAAATAACAACAATAATGGCTTTTATTTTTTAAAGACGGTCAGTTTCAACATGTTAACAGTCGAAAAGGTCGCCGGGGCGTAATGGATATGGTGTCCGCCTAGCGATCGGGAGGTCATGGGTTCGATCCCCACTATGGGAGCGTTCTTTAGATTTCCCCCATAGACACCAAGAACTGGTTCTAGTCCCAGAAAACAAGCCTCAGGCTTTCGATGTAATCGAGCTATAATAAATAGGTTTAAACTAACAGTTATCAATTGAAAATCTACACCGCCTGCAAAAGACAACCGGTAAAACTGTACAGTTTCACATCATAGGCCGCGATAGAATCTCCACTTGATTCGTGATGTTAAACGTACACTTGGTCCCTTTGTTTCAGCTCAGTGATAGTTGTCTCAGGTGAGCAGTCGGCGTATTGATCATCACCAGCAAGAACTTTACCTATCACAACGCCCGCTATTCATCAGGGCTCGTATTCACCCACCCATTCTTAGACTTAAGAATAAATAATAGTCTTAGACTCAATAAAAAAACCTCAGAGTTTGTATATACACAGGATAAACATGGTGCTTAAATCATTTACATTTTGTCCTTAACGAAGAATAATGCAATTAAAAGTGTTAATTGCCACAATAGACTTTACTTTAAACTAATTTTAGTATTTTAAAGTTTTAAGAATATTCTTTATTTTAAGTGTCTAAGAATTGGTTGGTGAATATGGGCCCAGATCGAGAATTATGTAATGTCCACTGGACCAGTAGGCGGACAGGGAAAACATTTTAGTGCCGTTGAAAGGTGCGAGAAAGCCTCCAAAATGGCGTTGGTAGGCGTTCCCGAGGTTCAATTCTACATCGTCGTAGATAATACGCTGATTTGGACCAGGGCTCAAAATGCCAGTCAGATGAGCTCTGAATGCAATCGGCCAATGACCTGTTAATAGGTAAACAAACTACCCGGTATACTAGCAATTGACAATGATCGTATTTATATTACTAATATCATGTTTCTAATAACAATTAATATGCAGCGCGATTACGCAGCATGACTATACCCACGTAGTTTGCTTATCTCACTGCTTGACGTGTGAGCTTATCCAATCTCTGTACTAGCTCAGGAGTATCCTGCTCCGCAACAAATCTTTCTTCTGTCTCATTTGCGGCAGCAACAAGACAACAAGCAAACAATGCAATGACTTGTGTCATAATGAACATTACAAACTGTAGTGTAATTGCGATGCATATCGCGACTTTTATACTGGTATGTTATGGCATATGCCGGTTTCCATCTCGAATATGCGCTTATTGCACTCATATTTGGAAATTAATTAAATGTACACTGAACAACACTTCTTACCCGACACTTACCAAAATATATTTCGATCAATTTTACCCTTATTAGCAAGCATTATACTGTATAAATTGCAATGTCAATTGTATTTAAATTCTTATGCACTTTGACACGAAATAAAATACATAAACCCTTAACATCTTTGCCTAATAGCCATTTTATGCAGTGCTGTTCAGTCTTAATCTATGGAAAGAAGAAAGAAACACTTAACTTTATTTGATTTCATGTTCTAGAAAGAAAAGGGAAACAACTAAGTCGACAAATTTGGTCCCAAACCATTTCATCAAGCGCAAAATGTTATTATAAAATTCAATGATTAGTCGCCTAAGAAGTAGGTCATAGAAAATGTAAACGTAAACAGTTTTTCTAGTACGCAGTTTGATGACCCTTTTAGATAACTACAATCTGTTGAAACACATTATAAATAGCCATGCTATTTTGAAGACCCTTAATTGCGATTTGCACATGCATACATTTGGCATGTAATCATTCATTGATCATCGTTGTTGGTTTAAAATGTGATTTAAAACGAACCCACAAAGGCCAAACAGCGGTTTCATAAAATATGACAACGAATCAGAATTGTTCTATATTATCTATCAAATTACACAGAAATCACTGAATTTATTACAACGACATAAAACAATATAATCATTAAACAATAATTACTATAAAAAGCTTTAAAAGGATTTATTCACAAATTTTAGATTTGTTTTAAAGTTTGTCAATTAATCCATACAAATTGGTATATTTGAATATTGAAACTACTTAGCTCCAGTAAAAAAAAAAACAAGAATAATATTGAAGAAAGAATAAAGAAAAACAAAGTAACCCCAAACGCGGCTTAAACTAGTGTCCTTAAGAAATAAGACTATCGCATTACCAACTCTGCCACCCGACTTCCATATTGCGTCATAGTGGTCATACTTCATAAAAGCGACCCACGTGTTATCACACAATTTAACATAATCAACAGAAACACTTCTTATAACACACAAGTTTTATGTGTCTATCGATATCAAATAATGACTATGCACTATTGAAAATATATTATCGTTATTTGACTAAGTAATAAGCGTTATATTGTGTTCGCCTTGATTTTTTCCTCTTGTATATGAGAACAACGGTGGTGGAAATGTGTCCTTTTGAAAACCTGTGAACAAGTCTCTGTATTATAAACCTTCTAAGAAGAATATAGCTCGATAGTACTTTATGAAGTAAAAATCCTGACTTTGGATATCCACATCAAACGTCTCAGCATCGTCTTCCACAATTGGGTTTGCCAGAGTTCCGTGGTGATGTAACGCAGTGGCATACCTTTCGGTAAGTGAATAAGTCGTCCTTAAAAATAATCTCTAAGCTTTCAACGGTGGAAAATAATAGCTACTTACGCTTGCTACTGCCGAGTAGAGCAGCAAGTTACGTCGAAAGAGTAAATTGACAAAGTCGAATTATCTGCCCGCTTATAAACTATTCCAAGAACATTCCACAAACATTTATCTAGTTACATCCAGTTATCCAGTCACTTATAGATTGGCCTCATCAATACAGGAACATAAACAGTCTTTAGAGCTTCAGTGAAAGGATCGAAACCTTCATCAAAAGTTTAAGAGCACTGGACCTTTGTCAAGTCTTACTTGGAAACTTTTCATCCCACGAAACATTAACCACGTGCACGCAGATGAACATGGTCTATATCATAAGTGCGACATTGCGGGCGGAAATAGTCATGTTGGAGGCGGCCGGTGAGAAATTTCACTCCTTGAAAATGTAGAAACTGCGGCCTTTATCGCGATTGCTACCAAACCGGAACGACTTATCTGGCGCGGAACTACGAATGAACAGACAACAAATCATCGTCATCGAATTCGGATTTAGATCAGACACAGAACAACATTTAGATGGAAAGGAAATATTTTTTGTATCATTATAGTATATCAAATGACCATCTTCCCCTGTCTCTTGAATGTCCATGTTTGCCTCCAGAGAGGCCAAGGAGGATTACCAAGAGCCTGCCTCGGTTGGAATCCAGTTTGTAGGATCAATCATACCATCCAAGGCTGCTCAACAGCTACCACCACATCACCATAGAAACATAACATTCTAATATAACGGCAGACACAAGGTGGTGGGTCTTCACTTAGTTAACTAACTAAATAATGCATTGATTAGTTAACTAACTAAATACTGCATTGTTCCTCCGTAGCTTAGTGGATAAGACGCTTGCGTTGTAATCCAGAGGTCTCGGGTTCGATCCCGGGTCGGGGCACATACATGTCAGTCATGTGTCAGCGGAATGCTGACTGACAAATAAAGGCTAAGACCGGCATTAAGACAACGTTCAACGATAATGTTCAACTCACCTGAGTACACAGTGGTCATGGTGAACTAGTGTGGTAGGTGGGTCGCCATCATCCGGAGACGTGTATCCTTTCCGTGTATCTTGTATCGACATTTTGTTTCAAACGACATCTTCTCCTAAACAGTCAAGTGGCTGTGAACGAAAACTTAAACGAATGCGAACAGTGAAGAATGATTCACGGATAAGCCTCTTTCAAAGTTGTCACATGATTAATAGGGAATTAATAGCAAAAACAAAAATGAAAACTCCTAGATGTGTAATAATTATGTTTTATAGTTGTCCTCTTTCAAGCTTGTTCAAATCATGCCCCTGTGGTCTGAATTGACCCCAAACATGTTTCCCTTATGTGTTTATTGTAAAACAAAATCAAACATATGCTCCACTTAAACAGGAAGGCTCAAAGGTTTGGTATTTGTTATATAACATTATGTTCCTCTACCAGATTTGTACAAATAATTCCATGGGGTTAAGTGTTCCAGTTCCTCGTTGTAAACAAATTCTATAACCGGAATGCAAATTACAATTATGAAGTAGTTGCTTTAAAAGTTCGATATTCAATTATTATGTTCTTTATTAGTTAAGAACACTCATTTGTTCAACATATATGTATCTATGATTAAATATGTTACTATTTGACGAAGCTTCGAACTGCCTATACAACATACATAGCATTTGTGTGTTTATTCATTGTATTATTTCTATTCCAAAATGTGTGTACAAATTTCTTTGATGTTGCCTTGACAACAACAATTAATCATAGTCCACTTTTAATATTCCGTTTGCGCGCACGCTGATTCAGTTGATATGTTATTTTATGTTCACAGATTGCTGGAAGTTTCAGCTCTCATACTACCGTATAAAACTGTCCCGATCCATTTAAATTCTCGTTTATGACAACATGTATATGTGTTGATTTCATCGTATTAGCATGACATAAGTGGTCGTATAAAACATAATTTCTTAGAGGCGAGACCAAGAGTAAAGATATTCGTTTTATACAACCACACATCATATGACAATACGCTGTTATATATAAATCAACAAATTTTCCTCAAATTCCAAGCTCTTGTACGAAGACTGTATCAAAGGCCGAAACTTGAGCTTGAGCGTCACACCATTTTGCGTACTTTAACGTCGTACAAATGTCGCGTGATTACAAAACTGACATCAACTATTGTTGTTGATTTAAGTATTTTCTGCATTGATATCGCTTTAAATATGATTTGATTGAATTTTAATTTTTGTTTTCGATTGTTTAACAAGTCGATTTTTTCTTTTTCTAACGATGAAGTCATTTACGTATAATTTTAACATACATTTTACAAATTAACACCAAGCCGGAATGAATTATTAAATCATATCATTTCAATTGAGCGAGAGTGCACTTATACGGTAATAATTCATTGTTTATCTCCACCCATTCACAGCATAGCATGAACTCATGATAAACGCCAAAGTAAAGTATGAATTGAAGGGATGCGTTAAGAGTTTCCCATTTCAAGTTTACTCTGGAAACAGTTTCAAACATAGGTGATTGTATGATTACAATATGTGAAAAACAAACAATTGCTTTTTTTATTTCAGGAAAATGCCAATGTCTTTATGATTCCCATTATATGTTCCGTAAAATACATGATTTTCTTACTGCAAAGTGTCTATGCGGAAGAAGACACTAATCTACGGGGACGTTTCGTTCACGTTTAACAACAAATAATGTGTCTAACATGATCCTACCAACTATATCAGAATTATTTTCAGAATTTGTACTAATATGATGCATTCATATATAACACTTACTTAGTTCCTAAGTGGACAATTGCATAATTTTATGTTTTCAGTGTTTTAAGACATACAAGCACAATTTACTATGACAAATCAAGACAACCAAATCATCGCTTTCCAATGCAAACACGTTAATCAGGGCTCATGATATGAATATCATCTATATTTTGTATCCTGCAATTAATTAGAAAAAAGCACTACTTCAACTTTATTCTCATTCATTAAATCGATATATCAAACATCAATAGATCTTATTAATGTGATCACAAAATAAAAACGACACTGTTTAAAAAGGCATTTTTGAATAGATAATGATATTTATACTTTGCCAATTAAATGTAAATAATGTTGGCTGATATTTCATGTACAAAGCAAATATTAATTACATTAACGTTGAATAATTAATCGGACTATAGATATACTTAACGCGAATATTGAAAATGTTTGGTATCAAAAGACCCAATCAATATACACCATAATATCAAGCAATGATAATTCAATAAAATATGTGCAGTAATTTCATCGTTTGACACTGTTATCTAACATTTTTCAAAAATTTAGTTCAGTTGGCATGAACATTATTTAACTGTTCATATCAAGCTTAACATCTCACCACTTTATCAACGTTATGTTTAAATCAAAGATGAACAAACCATATCATGTACTTTAATATTTTAGAAATACGAAATAACGTTATGCAGTTGATCCATAGTATTGCCATTGCATCTTAATGAAGGTAAATGCCCCCAAATGGGTTATCTGATCGTTTGATGCATGAATTTATGTGCGTTATAAAAGAGTCGTCATCCGACAAAATATAATATCTAGAAAATCAAAATCACGTTCAGTGAATCATACAGGAACGTTTCTTTGGAATTAATAACTGCTACATAACTAATCGCTTGCAATCTATTACTAATTGTCTTCAAAACTTTAAAGTCATTTATGAATATGTAATCTTGCTAAACATTCATATTCAATTTTATGAACTATAGGGGGTTTAACTGACAAACGCCTTCAGTTCAAAACCGAAGACGTCGGGGAGGGCACATAACAATGTATAGAAGTGCATATTCTAAAAGAAGCTTTCCATCTAAACAAGATATCAGAACCAAAACAGTTGCACTATTATACATAACATTGTTTAAGATATTTTGTTTTAATCATTTTGATTAGAAATACATGTTTGATCAGAATTGAGTTCAAACGGGCAGGAATAAAAGTGTGCCAATCGACCATAACCTTTGTACATATACTGACACAGGTTAACATGTTAATAGTGTTACATATACTGGCACAGGTTACCATGTTAATAGTGTTAATCATCGGATGGATGACCGTTAATGTGCAGCGTTTGCGGTAGATGATACAAACTGTTTTAATGTTAATATGGTACACTGTTGAATATGAAGTGTTTGTTGCCTCAGTTGTTACCATGTTCAGCACAAGGTGACACAAGAAGCTGACTTCGGATATCTCACTGTTTATTTCAATCTTTATATATATGGCATCTGACGTGTCTTTTATATACAGGTTTTTTTTTTGAACCTGAATGGTATATAATACGATTAAACGATTGAATGGACTGATTATTTGTATATAAAAATTCAATCCGACGTGCCGTTTATATACATGTCTAATGTTTAACCCGAATGATTTTCAATACGATTAACCGCTTGAATGTTAATTCGACAGACTTTTTGTATATAATACAAGAAGTAACATTATACTCATATGTTTCATCAGACGAAAAGACGAAATCACTATTTTGAAGCTATACTATTTTATGTTTACTAGTAGATGTTTCTAATCTGTTTTATAGCCAACATCTTTTTTATATGCCAATAGTAATATTAATTGTAAACAGCGTAAACTTCGAATGGGGAATTTATATATTCATATGTTTTATTTACACAAATGTAGGATTTTAATAAAAATTCTAGGGGGGAACATAGGCAATCATTAAATTCAATCAAATATTCAGCAGAGTATGTATTTATCATAGTACATAGTGGATTGGATATAGTCGTTATTCGGAAAACAGTGAACACTGGATGTGTTCCGCTGATATGCTTAAATTACCTCGTATGTGAACGAGGTACAAATAAAACTGACCTTAATCCATGGAGTAGTATACATTCTCATTCAAACTAAAATAGCCTCAAAACCTTTTGTCAATATGAGAACATGTATTTCACAAAAAAGCAAAGCGGCAAAAAGTTGTTTGTACCGATATATTGAATAAGTTTTTAATAAGGTCTATTGCTAGACGATCAAGCGCCATTATGCCATTATAATGCAACTTGAATCGATTTCAATGAAGACCGAATTATTTTATGTTGGGTTGTTGATATAACCGTACCATAGAAAATGTAAACCGAATGTCAGTCGATTATGAATCAATACACCGATCACTCGTTGTCTAATATATATTTTTGGATTGCGTCTTAAAGTCTCATTCGGCAATTTAATTGTAATCGTGGTCATATATAGGTTTTGTTTTACTGTATACTAGTTTTATACCAACAAGAGACGGATTAATGATTTGAACAATTTAATTTCATCCTCATTTTGTGTTTAATATAAAGAAGTAAAACTCCAGAAGCTGCAGCAGTATTGCATTTCTATCATACTCACCTTCGTGGTCCTTTATTTACGGCAAGGAACCAATTGCCAAAACGGTACAGTACGGCACAAAACGAAACAACATATACACATAATAGAATAAAACTGGGGTCGCCGCCTTGGAACGCTTAATGCTAAGCACTGGGGGGTTTAAACCGGTTATAGAGCGCTCAACCTCACACTTGGCCCAGCAATATGCATGATACATATAAGTTTAAATAAAATTTTACCTCATAGCATTGCAACTCAAATTAAACAGTAATAAAAGGAAATTTACAAGCATTCAATTTAATTACTATTTAATTACTCAATGGTAGGAAGGAGACCAGAGCAACAGAGTTACAATATTTTGAGGCACGATGAAATAAATTACTAACACGCATCAACTACATCCCTTCTTTTTACAAAAAGATTTAAGAATATAGCATCATATAGTTTATATTTCAGATCATCATCGCGCACCTACAGGAAGAAGCAGCAATATTGGGTGTAAAAGATCCAAATTACCTACTTGATTGTTTATGTGACNGATAAACAATGAATTCTATGACCGTATAAGTGCACTCTCGCTCAAGTGAACTGATATGATTGTATCATTCAGTCCGGCTTGGTGCCATTTGATAAATTTATTTTAAAGTTATACGTAAATTACTTCAGCGTAAGGGACAAACAATCGACTCGTTAAAAAAATCTAAAACAAACAGTAAAATTAAATCAAATACTTTTTAAAGCGCCAGCGATGCAGAACAGACTAAAATTGAAAAACAGCAGTGAATGTCAGTTTTGTAGTCACGTGACATGTTTACACCATAAAAGTAGACAAAATGGTATGACGCTCAAACAAGTTTCGGGCATTTGATAAAGTCCTGGTACTAGAGCTTGGAATTAAAAAACAAATTGTTGATCTATATGTAAGAGCGTATTCTCATGTTTTGTGTGGTCATACTTAACGAACATTTTTACTCGTGACATCGCCTTTAAGAAAATATGTTTTATACGACCCCTCACGACACGATACTACGATAAAATCAACAAATATACTTTTTGTCACGAACAATTAAAATTTAATTGAATGTGACAGTTTTAAACTGCAGTTCGAGAACTTAAACTTCCAGCACTTTGTGAACATAAAATAACCATAGCAACTGACTAAGGGTGCGCGAAAACGGAATATTAAATAAGAATTGTGATTAATTGTTGTTGTCAAGGCAACATAAAGGAAATATGTTCACCAATTTGGAAAAGAAATACTACCATGAATAAACACACAAATGCTATGTATGTTGTTTAGGCAGTTCGAAGAGTCGTCAAACAGTTATACATGTAATCATAGATAAATATGTTGAAAAATATGAGTGTCCTCAACTAATAAAGAAAATTTTAATGGAATATCGCACGTTTAAAGCTCATAATTATTATTTCTGAAAAACGGCTGAAGATAATCACTTGAAATTTCATATTTGTTTGTTTGAGATCATTACGTACATGTTTGCATTGAAAGCATTCATTTATTTATTTCTGACACTTCCCAATTGTGCTTTTATGTAATTTTACCAAAATGACGCAATATGGAAGTCCGGATGGCAGGATAGCATTGTTTCTAAAGGACACTAGTTCACGCCGCGTTGGGGGTTACTTTGTTTTTTCTTTATCTTTCTTTAATTGTATTCTCGTTATACACTGGAGCTAAGTACTTTCGATTTTCAAATATACCAATTTTTATGGATTAACTGACAAACTTTAAAACAAATCCAAAATCTGTGAATAAATCCTGTTAAAGCTTTTTATAGTAACTATTGTTTAATGATTATATTTTTATATGTCGTTGTAATAAATTCAGTGATTTTTGTGTAAATTAATACAAAATATATAACGTTACTGATTCGTTGTCATATTTTATTAAATCACTGTGTTGCCTGGGTGGGTTCGTTTTAAATCACATAACATAAAAACCAACAACGCTGAAACGAAGTCAATGCATTGTTACATGCCAAATGTATGCATATGCAAATCGCATTTATGGGTCTTTAGCGCTAGCAACTTTCAGTCCATCAGCAAACTATACAAGTAACTGTAAGATGGTTTTATGTAAATTAGAGTGCCTTCGACGTTTTTATCAGCATTCCATGATGTTCTATCAAAGGAGAATGGCTATTTATAATGTGTTTCAACAGATTATAGTTATCTGAAAGGGTCATGCGTACTAGAAAAACGGTTTATGTTTAAACTGTCTATGACCTACTACTTAGGCGACTTATCATTGAATTTTATAGTAAAATATTGCGCTTGATGAAAGGTTTGGGACCGATTTTGTGGACTAAGTTGCCTCCCTTTTATTTCTAGAACATGAATAAAAATCAAGTGTTTTTCTCTTCTTTCCGACGATTTACACTGAACAGCAATGCATAAAATCACTATAAGACAAATGATAAGGGTTTTTGTATTTTATTTCGTATCAAAGTGCATAAGAATAAAAATAAAATTGACATTAAAATGTATACAGTATATTGTTTGCTTTTGGTAAAATTGACCGACAAATATTTTGGTAAGTGTCGGGTTATTAGTGTTGTTCAGTGTTTATTTAATTTTGTTTCCAATATGAGTTCAATGAGTGCATATTCGAGATGGGAACCGGCATATGCCTTTACATACTAGAATAAAAGTCACGATACATCGCAACCGCACATTACAATGTCTAGGCCAAGTTCGGATTTTGAGTCAAGTTTGTTATAACGTTAGATCAAATCCTATTAAACCATGTTATCACGATAAAAGCCACACGTGTGACTTAATTTTGATGGAACGTGGATGTTATGTCTATAAATCTGTAAAATAGAGGAAACAACTCTGTAAAATAGAGAAGAGAACTTTGTGAAATAGAGGAGAGAACTCTTAAAAATAGGGGATATAACTCTGTAAAATAAGGAAAATAAGGGTAAAATAGTTGAGAGAACTCTGTAAAATAGAGGAGGAGCGACCTCTGTAAAATAGAGGAGAGAACTGATACCATCGCGTCAAATAGGTCAAGATTTGAGTTTATTTAAAAGTGCCCCCTGTTTGCTCAGAAACAAAACATATTTTCAATAATGTATGATAACTACGAATATTTTATTACAAAACAAGTTGCCTTTTTTATATAATGAATTGTATACGAGTTAAATAGATCTAAAAAAAGTTAAACATACAAAATAGCCGTGTACCAGATTGGACTAGCTGAACACTTATTGACAAACATTAATATTTCTCTGCCTAACGTGTTAAAAACGTGTGACCTTAGGATAAGTAGCTAACCATTGTACCATCTATGTATGACATGCATGACAACAACAGCAACCTTTGGGCAATATCTTAGTCATACAGAACAGTATAAGGGCATGTCGCACTTAACCGTTACGCTATTGCATCGCGTTGCCAATTGGCACCTTATAAGTTGCGGATAATAATCGTTTTGCTTGAGAGTGACAATTTAAGAGATATGTTCACAGGTTGATGCTTGGACAATTTTCATGTTTTTCTGACATATTCCATAAATAATACGATATCATATAAAAAAGATCGAACGTGCCCAATGATGTTGTAAAGTAACATTAAATAATATTGACAGAAACCGCGACATAGAGCTATCATCTGTGAGTAATTTATATTTAATACTTCCGAACATGTTTGTGCTACATAAAAAGTCGTTTCAGATGTGTATCACTTTAATATTAAACTCTTTAAATGATTGCATATCCTTGATTATGCTATGTGAAACAGTATAAGAAAAAAATGTATTCTGAATCACTTGCATAATTGTGAACAAAATAACTGAACAGATTTTGATTATATATACATACTATTAAGATAAAAACGAACTCGGATAAATTATTGTTTCATTCAAACAGGCTCTGATGGCTTACCCAGTATGCTCTTTTGAAAGAAAATATTTAAAAAAAATCCATTTTAAGTATTGATTAAATGTTGGCTAAACATAACGGTCTCGTTGCACTCAGTGCACATCTTATTTTGTTTAAATTATTATTACAAATAAAACATTATTCCAACGTGGATCCGGTACACTTTTCGTTGCGCGGGATAATCAGGAGTTGTAGGTAGACCGTATGTAGACACTCGCAATAAATAAAGAGTACATTAAGAACGAAATTTAAATGTACTCTGAAACAAAAACAAGTCAGACACGTTTATATGATTGATTTTTTAAAGCAGCAGACAAGACATATTTCCAAAACTAAATCGTTCACTATTTGACGAAAATCTTGCAAAATCAAAATCCGAAAACAGACAACAATGGAATGCATCATATAATGTTTTCGGCAACATTGAAATCACCCTCCCCCTCCCCTTGAAAAGATCGTATTGAAAACAGTAAAATGATAACAGGACGGAAACGTTGTATTATTAAATATTTAGCATGCAACAACTGATGATGCGGTTGGAAAAAATATGCATTTAGTTCTACTCGTAATATTATGATTTAAGTCTAACTATATCGGTGAGTGGATAGAAAGACGCATTAATATTCTATACCCTTGAAATAGAGACAACAACTTTAATATATTTCCGAACTCATTTGCCTGTTTTCTCAGTAAATTATAACAGATTTCCTAGGAAAGTTGGCACTGTGCCAATACGCATTTCACAACATTTTTATTGTGAGGCTTATACAGATTACTTACAGCTATTAAATTAATTGAGTTTGTAATATGCTTTTGATTATAATAAAGAGTTTTATTATTATACAATTATATTAAATCACCCAGTCATATTTCAAATAGAACTATCTATATAGTGTTGAAGTGTGAATTTTTCATATACAAATGTAAGTCAGACAGCTTATATTATTGTGAGAAATTTATATTATACGTATGTGCATTAAGTAATGTTTTTTGTTTATTGTAGTGCTATCCATTTCGATAAACGGCCAGCCAACTCTGACATCATGCCAATTATGTCGTATGAACGACTTGAAATTAAAATGAGTGCAGTTATAATACAAAATTGTGGACGTTATAACTGTGTGATGATGTGGGAAATAGTTGGAGCATTAAATTGTACAAAAAAATAGTAGCATAATAGAGTGCTGTTATGTTTTAAAAATTTTAATATTAATATAGTAGTATAATCGAATTGTGTATGGTATAACAAGGGTATCTAGAATGAACGAAGTTTGTTTTCTCAACAAATAAATAAACTGGAGCATGGAGGAGTAAACAAAAACCGTTTTCAATATTCACCTGTTTATTCAGTCTCATCCCATTTCAAATCATTGGAGGTTTCCAAAACAGCAATCATGCATTACAGAGCTTGCAAAAGAGCCCCCGTGAAACTATTGAGGATGAAAGACGTGGCGTGAATAAGGTCCCAATTGGACGAATGATGTTGGACGTAGATTTCGTCCCCTGCCTGGAGTTCGGCAACAGTGGTCTCGGAGGAACAGTCGCTGTAGGCGTCATCGCCGGCCAGTACTCTACCAATCACGTCCTTGTTCCTCATGAGGTCCAGCACGATATAATGGCCGGTATCGGAACATATGGCGACTGACAAGAGGTACGTGCCGTGTACAGGGGCAAGGAATCCACCCAGATGTCTGTGATAGGCGTTCCCGAGGTTAAGTTGAACGTCATCAAAAATGATGCGTTGGTTTGCAGAAGGACTCTGGGCGCCGGTCAGATGAGCGTTGAAAGCAATCGGCTGTTGATCTATAATACAATTAAGAAGCATGTGTGTGAGCAAACAAATTAAACATTTCGTTCAGATGCATAGTTTAATCAGATCTAAATTTACGAATTGAAGATGCGTTTTCTTTTTTACTGATTCATAGGACGCACAGTACAATTCTCTTATATTATCCACTAATATAACGCACTAATATCAACTGTTTATACAAATGGGAAATTTAATGACATTCTTCATGATGTTAAAACATGTTCTGTTACGCGCAAATCTTAACTGCAATGTCCTTTCTTAAATGTTAAAACATACTAAAATACACTATAAGATCAACTGAAATTAACAGAAATATTAAGCCTCTTACCCTGTTTTGATTTCAAGTGATTTACTGTTGCCGTCAAATTATCCAAACGCTGCACAAGTTCTGGAAGATAGATTTCATTACCAAAACGAGCTTTTGGCACATGGGCCGCAACAACTCACAAGAGGACCGAATACAGCAAGGCATCAAACATAACGTTCAGCAAGTGTATATTTCGTGATGGCTCGTCTTTAAATACTATTAGGTCGTCCGATATCTTCACTTTGTTCTGCAGACATTTGGCATGCCTTATCTTGGTTGTCCTAATTGTATTGATTCAGGTCAATGGCACGAATCATCTGATAAAACGTGTAGGGGAACCATACGTTAAATGGGCATGTTTACGGAACATGACACAATGCAAACACTTGAACGTATCAATTATACAATTAACATTACTTCCTACTTTCTAGATGTATTTTCAAATGTGCTGTTTTGTTATCATTATTATATTAATTATCACGATTATACGCCTTATATTGATGTTTTTTAAGGTTAGACAATGTAATATTATTAAATAAATATGGCTTAACTCTTTGATGACTAAACTGCAATGTTTGTAACATTTTGCCTTGACGTGTGAATGCGCGCTTTTAAATCCAATACGCAATCGGCGTTTCTGAAATATGTGTGGCATTATATTTGTTTCTGAATGCTAATAACTACAATATTGCTCATTATTAAATAAATACATATAAACTAGGGATACAAGAATAAACATATATCAACTCTCTTCACATTGCCTCTTCAATAAAAACCACAAATATATAATAATTTGTCGGTATAGAAAGTAAGAAGTAAAACTAAACTACCAAACTACATATAAGGCTACGAGAAATCGGATTTTCATTGTATTTGCGGCGCCTCAAAATAGTGAAGTGAAATGAAAACACTTCTTTTATTATAAGAAATGCAGTTTTCATTTTGCCTCGCATTAGATCGTTTTTACCATTTTTTGTTTTCCAACTAATTTTGGTAAATACATATTAAGCGACAAAACACGCGCATGTTTCGTTTAAAGGCCCTGTCACACCGACTAACGAACATGTAACGGAGAGAAAACGGACAAAATATGCAGATTTTGGTTATCTGGTGATAACATTTTTAAAACTCTCGCAATCGGTGTGTGGAGCGTAGGAAACACGCAATGGCCGCACAAGTACCGGTGATGTAACGGGAAAACACATACGTTTAACGGATATGAACCGGATAATTAACGGTCGGCTAACGGATATTACCGTGCAAAACGGCAATGTAACGCATTAGTACCGGACAGAACATTCTCCCAACGTGAGAGAAACGGAAAAGTAACTAACACCAACTTACAAAAAACGGTCTTTCACGCGTGACATGCCGAGGGTATTTATAGTCAAATACATTCAAAATCTGTCTTTTGTTTTTTTGACGCCTTTGAACAATGCCACCAAAAGGCAACACTAAATGAAACGCTAGCAAAGGCAAATCAAGGAGAGACCCAAAACGGCCTCCCTCGCCTGTCCCTGCAGTCTGTGTGCAA
>VMBQ01003516.1:60201-103587 GCA_007657795.1 Dreissena rostriformis | reverse complement strand
CTCCCTTATTTCTTTAACGGATTTTGTTCAAATTTGGACTAATATTTGGATAATTTGGAATAATTCAACACAGTTATAATACTTGCTGTAAATTTCATTGGAACACAAAAATATTCCACTTTACATACATTAAAAATTAAAAACATCACTATAAGAGTCAAATTATAAAAATCGTACAACACAAAATAATAACAATGCGAAACGTAAAACGAATAAACTAACACGTCTTAATGACCGACCGGCCTTCAACATGCCATTTAAGCGGTTGTGCTTCTGTTTTCATACGAGCGATATGGTTCCTATCTCCCCGGTAGGGTGGCATATAGCAGTCGCACTGTCCGTCCGTCCGTCAGTCCATCCGTCCGTCAGTCCGTCCAGTCGGAATCCGTTTACGGAGTTTTTTTCCAAAACGCTTTCCAATATTTACCTGATTTTTGATATGTGAGTCTACCGGCATGACTTGCAGATCAAATTTGAGTTTCGACCCGGTCAATTGATTTTGAAGAAGTCACGGGCATTGGACTAAACAATTTTCTTTCAAATAGCTGCTGTGCGGCTTCAAGGTACAGCAGGGTGAATTGTGTTTAACAAACCGAGCTCTTGTTGGAATTAAATTTATGTTTTCCGGGTGATAGAACCCACCTAGATTGATGGAATTGAAATTAAATTAGAATTATATCGCGTTTAAACATTTGCACGTGCACACAGATGAAACAATACCTAACTCTCCTGCTCAAGCATCCAATCGTCACGGTTTAATTATTTTATCGTGAGCATACACACAATCTAGTCTTATGATCACATGAACAATTTTTAATAAAAATCTTTACTAATAACTGAGATACATGTAAGGACAAATCTGATCAATTCATTTTGGGAATCCTGTCGTCTCTGTCTAAATAACATTACTACCATGTTTCTTTTATTGTACTCATCAACTTTCCCGAAAAGACTGTAAACAAGTATATGTTACAATCATAAGGACCATTTTACTCGTTAAATTTGCATATAAATGTTATTGATATGCAAAGATTCTTATTCTTATATCTAGCAATTTATTATGTGCTTTTGGAAGCTCAGCTTTCTTAACAGAAGCCCGATACAAGTAAATATTGTCATATATGTCATATTTTACGGAAACAACTTCTCTTGTAAGCAAAGTAACGTATAGCGTCATGTGATTAAGATATCGAACCANAGTTATCTAACTTTGCCTTCCCAGTCCCCTCATGATAGTTAGTAAGTGTACCAAGTTTGAATGCAATAGCATTGATACTTTATGAGAAAAGTGTACCTAAACGCAAAACTTAACCGGACGCCGACGCCAACGCCGACGCCGACGCCAAGGTGATGACAATAGCTCATACTTTTTTTTCAAAAAATAGATGAGCTAAAAATGTTAACATGGCCCGGCTATAGAATTAGAATTTAAAAGAATCACAAACTGTCTTATTATTCTGACGTGTTTGCTAATTAAAAAGCCAGAGACTAGTCTAACAAAAAATTCATATAACATATTTTATCCCATCATCATACCAGCATGAACGAAATAACAACCCATTTAATTAATTTGTATGTATCAGGGCTTTTCTCCCTTATATAACAATGGCCGAAATTCGCCCCTTCCCAATCGAAATAAGGTAATTTTTTTCCCAAAATTGATAGAGGAATTTCCCCATTTTTTTTTTATTTTTTTTAATTAAGACATATTGGGCATCTCCCAAATTGAAAGCAATGAGCTCTTATATGATTAAGAATGCACCACAATATGTCTTTTAATACTTCTGCTTAATGAAAAAGACCCTGTTTCAAAAACTTTTAAAAACACGGTCTTCCCAAAATGAGCAGTTATCACACATGAAATTCCCAATTTGAAAGGCTAGGGCCTCTTCCCAATTTCCTGATGAAAAGCCCTGTGTATTCAACAGTTTTTATTGTGCAATGTATAGACATCATTTTGCTGATTTTCAAGGTGTCATTTATTTATTTTTGCCATTTTCTTTCGTGTACTTTGGAAATGAAGANTACAAGCAACATATATACAAGATACATCCTACTTCATAACGATACCCGTTATCACGAACCTACCTGTAAAAACCAAATTACAACATATATACTGTTATTATCATTATGGGGAAAATACAATGTGTACAATGTGTTCTTTGATGAACAAACCAGACACATCAGTATGAATTGAATATTTTTTAATCGATTAATACAACATAATAGATTGGTATCCATGAACCGGCGCAGTAACATCAATAAAAAAAAATACATTTTGAATTTAATTTTAAAGTTTAATTGGTAAAACTTCATTCAAAACTCTCTGCCAAAGTATAAGGATTTTCTGCAATTCGTATTAATAAATAAACAACAAAAGAAAAGTGTGAGGTTAAAATGGGGCCGCCATGTGAACCGAGTCAATTCACTGCGGTACAACTCGCCATGTGAACCGAGTCAATTCACTGCGGTAAAACTTATTGCCGAAACAATAATCTATTTAATAGTGTGAATGTAGGGTAAGCTACGCACTGTCTTCGGCTTGTTTGTTTATGGTCTGTCTTTCGATGTCATTAAAGGGACTTGTTCACAGTTTGTCAAAATGAGAATTTTCAAACTTTTTTTTGGACAACGTACATCCTTGAGCGGAATAACACTAATGACGGAGACTCATACTGACTTTTACTCAAAGGGTCAATAGGAGGGGCCCAGATTGGAATAACTTTGTTCTCTCTTTTATATTATTATTATTTTATACTGGAGCTTTTTAGTTCCGATGTTTACATTTATCAATTTAAAGCATTTAATCCAAAACTTATAACGTGCCGAAATATATGAACAAGTCCCTTCAAGCCGCTGGCTATGACCGAAAGTCGAAACCAGTTTGCTTACATTATAACACACATAGCCGAATTCGTAACCTTTCATTATAAAGAAAACTTTTCACCAATATACAAAGATCAAAATCGCTGACCGAAACTGAATGAATCATTTCAATATCCGTTTTTCTTGGATTTATGAGTGTGTTAGATTAGATTTTAATGGTTTATTTATGAACAATCGGCAAGCCTCCCGTTATATTAAGTCCGTATATTTGACTAACTTTTACAAGAAAAGAAGAAAATGATACAGAATACTAGAACAATTGATTGATCTGAATATATTAAGCATGATGAAATGCGTTTTCAATTGGGTTTTCATCCATCGAGCAGACATAACAATAGGATAACATGGTGCACAATTAATGAAACGCCAAGTTCAAAGGCAGGATCGCTACATTAATACAAACGTGTTATAGTGGACTTTGAAAGGTAAATCATACGTTTCGTGCTACATAGTTTTGTTAATAGAATATAATACATGCATCGCTTGTTTGTTTCATCAATACAATTATTAAAATGATCTGACATGAGCATTATAAAAGTTTGACTTACGATTATGTTACCTGTATATAAGATCTTATCGTTTTATTCAAGTTACTTTTACTTTACTCTTTTTGGAAGCTTATCTTCATAAGAAACATATGTTTAATTAAAAACAAAGGAAACATATTTTTTTTTTTCCAAATTTCAGTATTTACACATATTATACTCAGATAAAAACATACAATTTAGAATATAATGATTTAAATTTACGGAAACTCATCTCGCATGACTAATTAACACACAACTACTTCTTTGTTTGAATCCCAAAATCTCACTTGGAGGCTTTTCTAACGCCACACGTGTTCAAATCAATATAGCTCCCTTATTTCTTTAACGGATTTTGTTCAAATTTGGACTCATTCAATTCAACACATTTATAATACTTCTGTATATTTTATTGGAATTGATCAACACAAAAATATACAACTTTACAAATATTACAAATAAAAACAAGGGACAAAATTGTCACAAAACCAGGTTTTTAATAAAAAAAAGTCTGATAAAGGGAGACAACTGCAACTCAAATTGTGAATTGCTACTGATTGTTCATCACAATAACCCCCCTTGTTTCAAAATCAATCTGTTTTTCGACCCCNATATGAACAAGGCGGTTTTCCCCCATAGCTACAGTTCTATACAAAACCACGAATATATCAGGACATATAATTGACAGATTGATGTGTTGCATATAATGCAATTTGTAATGTACCCGTTTTGCGTCTGACTACTTCTTTATTCATGGATTTGTTTTTACAGGAAACTATGAATCCAACTGGTACGATTTTTACAACGATGGTCTATTACTTTCGATTAAAATATGAACAAATATTGGTCAACTCAATTTTGTGTTCACTTACAGCAACTAAACACATGTTATGTACAGAACATGTTGCATATACTATGCATCTCTTTTTAATTTGAGCATGTAAATCTGCATTGAATGTTAACATTGCTAAATGGGGACCTAAACAATATACATATCACTAAAAAACATAAACATATTCTACGCTAAACTAATTACGAAGGATTATTTCTACTTAAATAACACATGAAAGTAAACGTGAAAACAATAAACTGTATTTCTATTTATTTTTTAATGCACTAACCGTATTAAACCTAAGAGTGTCGTCCGATTTGCCTGACAGTGCATTCATCTATCGGCAATGATATTACCAATTTTATGAGACTCGGAATAAGGCTTGCGTTAACGTACAACAGCATTAGGTACGAAAATAACTTTCATCGCATCTTGGATGCACATCGTTAATGTGCTTTTAATACTAGATTCATGTACGTCGTATGGAACTATTTCCATATGCGATATTATGACTTGACTTTGTAGACATACTATCCATATTCTGAAAAACAAACTTATTGTATTTGTATAAGACTTTATATAATATATTGCTGACGACGCTTTCTGGCCATCAATGAACGATTCGAATTACACAATGTATTTAAAGATCATACATAACATGATGAAAATCATCGCTTTATGACAAGACATGTTCTCGTAGTAATGTTCCTGGAGTTCACCTATTACTATATTATATAGTATATAGGGACTATTAAATTACTTCTCGGGGCTCGGGCTCGTGGAATATAACATCACCCAATCATCAACTCGTGCGATGTTCCCTACCGGATAGCCAAAATTAGATCATATTACAAGTATTATATACAATTGTACCTCCTAACGATACAAACGAATCTGAAAGTTACTATAAAACACTACGTTTAGTTAAAATATGTTCATTTAACCACAAGAATTGTCGCATGTTGTGCACAGGGACCCATGAATAATTCGTATGACGATCACAGTCTGACGCCGTGTCGAAAACTAGAACACTTTGCCTTCTTGGAAATGACGTGCGTAAATAAAGGTCAAAATATGTATTATACGAGTACAACCTCAATAATTGAACAATCGTCATATGATTTCATTCCTGGAATTGATACTCTTGCATAAAATGACGGTCATGACGGTATCAAAATTCTGACCTATATTCATATCAACCTTTTAATTAGTAATAAAACACCGTGTTCAATGTGCAGATGGAATTTAAATATCACTTTGAAGAGTAAGCATGAACTTCACAATTTGAGCAAAACCTATTGCGTCAAAGAAAGGAAGTGGCAAAATGTCATTTCATTATTTAAAATGATATTTACAGAACTTAACAAATTGAATATGTGAGTGATATCATTCGTTAGTATCTTAGTCGGTCACTTATGACATATTTGCAAGTCAATTTCCAAAATTCCAGAATTGTCAGTCGTGACTTGATGCGTAGGCAAAAAGCCGAACAATAAAACAACAACAACATTTATTTCATCAATAAAGCTTACAATAAAGGTTTTAGCCTACAATAGTGAATACATATATACTTCTGGTTCAGATGATTGTATATATTATTTGATAAAGGAGGAAGCAAACTATTAATCGTATTGAAATTGATTAATAGTCTGAAATCTGAAAATGTCAGTGTTTATTTATTAATTGATTGAATGTAAAAACTGTAATGTGGATATGATTATTACATATTAAAAAATGCTTATAGATTTTAATCAACAATTTTAACAAAGTAAGAGATAGTGTGATACAGTTCTCATAGAACTATACATGTGTGAAACAAATAATATACATGTTCTTTTTAATATTTAATTTAGATACCGGTATGACAGACAAAACACGTAAATATGAATAATAATATGCATACTTTAGATATACACACGTATGCACATATACAAGATTATAGTTAATAATAAACAAGATGGATACAATACTACGTATATGATCAAAATCGAGAGTTTGTGATAAGTGAATTCATTGATTGATTAATCACTTATAAGTTCTTCCCTTAAATTGTTTGTATGGTATATATATATATTGGTATGTTTATCAGTTCACTTTTATTGTTTGTGGAAATTTTGATTCTAATTTTTGTTATCGTTGGTCATCTGCAATAGTAAGGTTTTAAGTATTTTCGTTTAAGGTGAGAATATAAGGGACACGTTAGGATAAAATGATATTCGTTTACAATTAAGTGTGAATTACACATTTTTCATTTTCTGTCTTCTCTATTGATATTATAATAAGGCCCTTCTTCAATTTCCAGTTTGTGGGAAGATAGTCTGAATCTACTTAATGCTATTTTATATTTACTTTGTTTTATGGTTTGTATGTATGGTTCGAATTCAAAACTTCTTTCGAATGTACAATACGTGCTAAGCCTTCCAGATTGATAAATACAACTTTGCCAGTTCTGTTTGAATGTATCTAGTATCCAGAGTTGTATGGTATATAGCAATGCTTTGGTTTATCCATAACTTCGCAANAGGATTCTAATTTTTGTTATCGTTGGCCATCTGCAATAGTAAGGTTTTAAGTATTTTCGTTTAAGGTGAGAATATAAGGGACACGTTAGGATAAAATGATATTCGTTTTCAATTAAGTGTGAATTATACATTTTTCATTTTCTGTCTTCTCTATTGATATTATAATAAGGCCCTTCTTCAATTTCCAGTTTGTGGGAAGATAGTCTGAATCTACTTAATGCTATTTTATATTTACTTTGTTTTATGGTTTGTATGTATGGTTCGAATTCAAAATTTCTTTCGAATGTACAATACGTGCTAAGCCTTCCAGATTGATCAATACAACTTTGCCAGTTCTGTTTGAATGTGTCTAGTATCCAGAGTTGTAGGGTATATAGCAATGCTTTGGTTTATCCATAACTTCGCAAGGCCCATTTGTTCCAACATTTCTTTTATTTGTGATGCCCAGTATTTTGTATTGTCATTGACTCCATTTTCTGCGTCAATGTTTAGCATGAGATAAACCATTTTTATTTTTTTATTTTCCTGTAAATTAGGAATTTTTATCCAGTATCGAAACATACTAATGTTTCGGTTTTCATTCAGCGGTATTCTTCCAAGTTCGCCATACGGACCCATAAGGTTAGTTAATGTTTTTACGCATAGTAATTTTCTTAACAATTTCGAATTGATTTGTTCAATGTCTTTTTCCTTATGTTGACCCAATACTTCAGCTGAGTAGTTAAGAATCGTACTTATTAATACGTCCACTTTTTTTCTTGTTTTTGAAATGCATACTGATTAAAAAACGGAAAAGAGTGTATGCATTGCCCTTCACGCCGTTCTGATATGCACTTCTGAGTTATGTTCCAGTTTCCGTTTTTGAAAAAAATAAACTCCTAAATATTTAAAGGACCAATTACCTCAAGCTTTTCGCCATATAGCAATATGTCAATATTCATGTGTCTTGTACTTTTTTCAAATATTATTATTTTAGTTTTACTGTAATTATTTTTTTAATTTCGATATGTTAAGTATACCTCGATACCATTTAGCATGGATTGAAAATCGGCGGGTGAAGTTGCGAAAAAAATCTGATCGTCCGCGTAAAGTATCAAAAACATTTTAAGTTCATTGATTTAAAATACATCGTTAATATTGTAGTAAATATTATTTTAAATATCGTTTACAAATACCATAAACAAAACGAATGATCCACAGTCGCCTTGTTTTACTCCTTGATGTCCGATATCTCGTTATTATTTTGTATTACTGATTTGACAGTGGAATACACCTCTTTAATAGCATTAATCATTTTGGTGATTATGTAATGTGAGACAAGTTTTTGCCATAAGAATGGAAGATTAATTTCATCATAACATGTTTCATAATCTATGAATGCGCTGTACACTTTTTCCCGCTGTGAATTACTTTAGATATAATAGCCTGTAATAGGAAAATGCAATCAGTAGTGCCTTTACCTTTTTGATTTCCAAGCTGAGTTTTCATTATCGTTTCATTATTTTCTGTTCATATTGAGAGACGATTGAAGAGAATTTGTGAATATATTTTTGCTAGTATATTATTGAGTGTTATTCCTCGATAATTTTGTGCTAGGCTAGGATCACCCACTTTAAATATTGGTATAATGTAGCCCAATCCCTAGCATTCAGGGTTTATCGTTGTGAAATATTTTTTTTTATACAATGTGTGTAGGTAAGGTGATATGACATCAAACTCACTTTTTATAAATTCTGTAAATATTTCATCAGGTCCACATGATTTATTTTTCTTTTGTTTAAAAGTTGCCTTCTGTATTTCGTTTACTGTTATTTCGCAATCTGAATTTTGTTCGTGTTTTGAATAATTTTAAGTATATTCATCATGCGTGTGCTCATTTGAAGTTTGAGTTTCTCCTAGAAGGAATTTGAAGTGTTCAAAAAGCTGATTTGTCTGTAAATTATTAATTTGTTTATTTTTATGATTATAGCGTTTTTTGATAGTTTTCAAAAATTATCTAGGTTGTGATTTTGCGATATTTTCCAGTTTGATACCTTTGTTTATTTTGTAAGAACACTCAAGGATACACGTTCCTACACATCCACGATGTTCCACGATTTAAATAATTTTTTATGGATATTCGTGTTTCTAACGATATACCCGCCAAACTTCACAGACAACGATATATAAATATTTGTTTATAACTTCTTTTTTATTGACTTTTTGACGCGGTTCTTATTTTATATGCGATTGTTCTCACTTTTTGTTATGATTTATCCAGTAACACTGATATGAATGTATCCATTTTACGATAATTCCTTGATTTTACAACGGAAAATAAACACACAACCACACACAACCACCTTAACCGGAAGCGGCAGAGATAAAACGATAGCGTTAAATGTTCTACCACACCTGTTAATATATTCAAGATATTATGTTTTTCACACGTAGGTGACAAAACAAATGGACAACACGTGCGTCACCCTGTTAATTTGAAACTCCACTCCATTCTCACTTCCTTTCTTTTTGTCGCTTTAATATAATTGTGTTTTTTTCTATTCCAACTTTGGTTTCGCCTTTCCGATTAGATGATAAGATATTCGTATGACTTGTTTTCAGTACAACCGGAATACATGTTCATGTTAAACGCATTCACCTGTGTGATACGGTTAATATATGTTTAAGTAGCGAGGAAGATAAATCTGAATATAATGTAATACTTATACGATCATACATTTGCTGATAAATACTTTCGCTTTATAACAATTATATAGTTTCGTGTGATAATGTTACCTTCCAGACTGCTGTGTATTATAATAAGGTATAATGTGTTCTTGTTTGTCGGACTTATGTAAGTGAACAACGCTTGTCCACTCATAATAAGAATAATATATTAACATTTAGTCATCTCTGTCTAAAAAATAAAACCATGTTTCTTTGATAATTTTTATCAACTCTCACGACATCACTGTGAACCATGATGGATAACTGACATAAGAACCATTTTACTCGGTATGTGTTATTTATATTCATATAGTCGTATTCTTATCTCTAGTTTTTAAGTTTGTGATTTTGTCAGCGTAGTTTCCTGTAGACAAGCTCGATACAAGCGACTAAGGTCACTTAGCTCATAGTTGAACTGACACAATTTCTCTTGTAAGAAAAGTATATATATGTCTTGAAACAAATGCATTTAATTTGAAAAAAACATACACTATCATATTGAAGCTATCCTAAATCTATTCCTTTGAACAGTTATTAGAAAGAATTTTGCGTTAGGCGCGATTATTTTTCAAGTAAAGAAAGTTACTGTATTTTTAGTTTTACGACCATTTAGAAATGTAGGCTTAAGTTCTACAAACATTAAACTAGTGAGCATACTAAGTAAGATAATCGCATTTGGTAAACAACATATAAATATCAACTCTGATTTAAAAAGAGTTTGTCGCACAAAGTTTTGTAAACAAACTGACCAAAATACAATAATGTACGCAATAATCACAAACTGAAATCGCCAACGTTAATTCCTTTCTGCGCAATAGAGCTAAAATAGTGCCTTGAATTGATTACTAAAGAGTCAGTAAGTTCTATTCAAAACCACGAATTTCCCCCGACACATAATTTATACTTTTAAAAATTGCATATAATTCAATTTGTTATGTACCCATCCCACTTTTGACCAGTTCTTTATTTCTGGATTTGTTTTGACAGCAAACAGTGAAGCCGTTTGATACGATTCCGCGATGGATTACCTATTACTTTCTATTGCAATATGAACCAATTAATGGTTAAATCAATATTTTTTTTACTTAAAGCAACTTAACAGATGTTACTTACAGAACATATCGAAAATACAATGTGTTTGTTATTTGAACTTGTAAAGCTACATTTAGTGTTAAAATTACGCTATGATGGCCAAGTCAATAATAGGACCACTAAAGTACATATGTATATAAATATCTTTTACGATAAACTGTTTACAAACGGTGCCTACTTGAAGACTTTAGATTTCCAATGATGTTTTCCGCTCAACTCAAAAATGAAAGTGAACGATTAAACAATAAACTGTATTGTTTGCAAATTTCCTTTTTCGATGGACATGTAACCAATCGTTTTGAAAATAAATTGTTTTGTTTTTGAGGTTATATGTTAAATACATTATTAAAGTTTGTTCAAGTACACAACACCATCGCATTAAATTTAAACACTAAGCTGTGTTTTTGTCATGCACACTGTACTGTACTGTATAATTTCCGTCTTTGATAAATGTGTATGTGAAGAAATGGTGAATTCCGTATGAAAACCATAAATTGCTACAGAAAATGCGTTTGACATTATATATTTAGGAGTACAATGACCGAGTGTCGTTCGATTGGCCTATATTCATATAGCATCAAGCATATTACCAATTCTATGAGCCTATGATAGCGTTAACGCATGACAACATTAGGTACAAAAATAACTTTCGTCGATGCACTTCGTCGGTAGGCTTTTAATATGATGTTATATGCTTCGTATTGGCTTGAAACGTATGTAGCGTAGAACTGCCCTTCTACCGTACTTTTCATATTTACCGTTTGACCAGCGTATATAGCGTACATGCTCGACATATAATCCATCGGAATATGAAGGAACACTGAGTTTGCATCATCAGATAATATTTTTATTTTGCTTCATGTATTCAACCTTATGGGAGCGTGCATGCAACATTTATAACCAATGCACTTTCTATCTTGTTCAAGTCGTAGCAGATAAATGCACTTACGTCGTATGAAACTATTACCGTATGTTATAGTATGAATTGAAATTGTGTACCTTCACTTGATAAATGCATCGGGTGCCTTTATGTTTCAAATATTATCAGTGCAGAATTATGTATTAATACAGAATAGACATACTACCAATATTCTGACAAATCAACTTATTGTATAACAATACATTTTCTTGTGGTAATGTTAATGGAGTTCCTCTATAACTATATTATATAGTATGTATGGACTATTAAATGACTTTTGGGGGCTCGGGCTCGTGGAATATAACATCACCTAATCATCAACTCGTGTGAAGCACCCTACCGGATATTACATTTATTGTATACAAACGTATCTCATAACGATAAAAACGATTCAGAAACTTACAAAAAAACACTACGTTTAGTTGAAATATGTTCATTTACACATACAAGCTAGTCGCATGTTGTGCACAGAGGCCCATGTTAATTCGTAAAACCACTACAATCTGATGCCGTGTCTGAACCTAGAACGCTATTCCTTCTTGGAAATGACGTGCGTAAAAATACATATGTATTATACAACCTCAATTGTGGAAACAACTTGCAGGTCCGCAACAAATGAGCCTCGGGAGAGGACGGACGTCATACGCACACACAACAAGGAAATAACACTAAACAGGGAACTAAATAAAAGACGAGAATGTGGTAGAATTTCTCTCCTAGGCCCGTTTTTAAAGCCTCTTAGAGAAAAACTAAGGAAATTCCCTAAATGAATGCAATTCCCTTAGTCTCTGGCTATGTTATTTGTAGGTATTTTAACATGTGTATGTTTTCAAGAAATAAATATTACTATTCTGAGTAATATTTTATCTTGCGAAATCAGAAAATGCCTCATTTCTTACAAGAAACATTATCTGAAATTTTCCCTCGAGTACGGCTTAAGTTAAGATTAACCTAAGGAGCTTTGTGAATACCGGCCCTGATCGTGTTTCTGGAGTTTATACATATGGTAACAAATCACTAAGAAATCTGTCCAAAACACGTCTACTCAGAAGATACTAGATGATAGTCTTACCGACACTTTGTTACATGTAAGAAATGGAGGGGTCAATATCTTACATGTAACACAGTGTCAGTAAGACTAGCCAATATGTTTATGAATCACACCAATGGAAAACAAGCCTTGAAACCAGGTCGTATTATCTGCAAAAAGTACCGTGATGCATGAAAGGTAATTAATTAATAAAGGACATATTTAATCATTTTTCACCATGTTTTATTCCACGGAATGACACTCCTGCAAACAATGAAGGTCATGACGGTATCCGATTTCTGACCTGTATTCATACCAATCTGTTATTAATAAGCAAACATCGCGTTCCATGTGAAGATGGAAATATTAGACGTAAAAGACACAAGAAAAAAAAAGATTTTTAATGTTTCCAAATATTGTTGAATTTAAGGATTATTGCGAGTATGCTTTCCTGATTTTATTTACCTTCATGCGCAATTACAGACTTCGATGCGATTCATATAAAATATGCAATTTGTCGCTACTACAATTTAGTTATGCTAATTCGTATTACTGTAATTAATGTTTATTTAAGCGGTATCAGTAGACCAAAAGGCATGCTAAGCCTCTGGCCTTGACAAAGGTAAAGGCCACCTGTCTAATAATTGTCATCGCTTGTAAAATTGGCGTAGTGTCGATTTTGCGCTCTACCATACAGACATGTGTGTCATGTATTTACAATTTTAGCGCAAAGGTTAAACATTGTGTTCACAATTTCGTAACCTTAAATATAACAGTTTGTCGTATAAACATATGCTTATCTAGATTATTGGCCATCACACAGTGTTCCGAAAAGCTTGTACTTAACCGGCTATTTGATTTGTTAGTTTCTATTAGATAAACTATTTTTACTTTTGATAAAATTTATACGAAGCATCTACCAAGTAAGGAAACTATGACTACATATTTCGACAACTTATGTCAATCTATACGGATATCTGGATAGTATTTTGATATCACATACGAATACCCGGATATACATTTAGACAAGCGTTGAGATCCGTTATTAAAATAGTCATTCCCCTAAACACTAAATTTTCTTAACGACTTTACGTATTTCTATTCTTAACACAAAAAGTAATGTATGTTTTGATATTTGAAAACACTCATTCAATATGTTTTGTATAAAATAACAATTTTAAATAATTTCAATTTTTAAATATAAAAAAACGCTAATTAAACGTAAACTAACTAACAATTCACTAGTACATGCGACATTCATAAGAATGTTACAGTGTCATCTATTACTACAATACGCTACTCTTATCAAGGGAAACATCGCAACTCACTCTCGCAGCTTATTTCATCAACGAGGCCTTGTATTCTATAATATTTGTATAAACGTAGCTGACATTTATTTCCCATCAGGAGATACGTGACTTCTATTTCTTCAGCTTCTCTTCATTAAGAATGTGAAGCTGCTTGTCGTTGTCAAAACGATGAAAATAGGTCTTAATTGGGGTTTAAATTTTATTAGATATTGTGACGACACTTGTAATTTCAATTGAAACAGGCAACTGTTTGGTATGAGTACACATTTATGGGTATTTTACTAAAACGTTAATAAATTGATCAAGTATATCATGATTGTGTTAGATACAATACATATAAGCTCAACACATATGCATCATAGCAAATTCAGAACATTGCAGTTGGAATATAACGACGTTATATTAATGGTTAATACGAATGTGATATAAATGCCTACTTATTGGAATGAAAGACATTACGCATGTGCGTGATGTTTCAAATAATCTAGAAATCCGGTTAATAATTGTCTTTAAGTCTTTTAAGAGACGAACAATTATGCACTTATGCAAACTGAATAGAAAATATTCGTAAACCTTTATTCAATTCGTCGTAATATGTCCAATTTACAAATGCTTATATTCTGATTATCATAGCATAATGTAATATTAATGTTTAACATACATTATTATATAATACTTTAAAATAAAGATAAATCATACAAAACCATACTAAAATAACCTGTCATAGTTATTCGGAGTTTGTCGTGATGTTTATAGTCTCCACACGTTCGTGTTCAATAGGCATATTTATTGTAACACATAACTGTTGCTAAAGGCAAGTGGTAAACACAATTCCATTTAGGTCCCGCTTTCTATAACACATTTCTGGACTTGAGTCTTACAGAAAAGCATATTCTTGAAATTGCAATGTTCTTATAATATTAAACAGTTTAATATGGCATTAAATTTTGCACCTTTTACAATACACAACTTCATTTAGAACAATGTATTTATGACATAAGCAAAATTTGTAGAATGTTTATATTCGAACGTATATATTGTCTTGTTTTTATATATATTGCTTATTCTTAAGTGTTCAAGATTTGGTAGATGATTAAGAGCATCGTTTTTTTCAGTTTTTTGTGTGTGTTGCATATAGTGTTTTTATTAAAGAACTATAATGCATCCAAATGTTTGTCTGTGACTCTATATGTGTATGTTGCAAAACAGACCGGTAGTCTAACTTACCTTTCTGTGTAATACAGTTAAATCTTCACCTACACTTAGTGGCAGGTTTTATCTTTTTAACTTGTAATTTTGGTCGTTACATTTTTCTTTCATATTCACGAAAATCTAACTTGTAATTTTGGTCTTTACAATTATTGCATTATCATGAATTATATCACATATTAAGATTTTTGTTTTGAAAACACAGGACATATTTTTTGTAGAAGAATACAAATAGTTTATCAAAACCAGCTTACACAAACCATCATCGTTGGTTTGGGAATAATTGTACCTTGTTGTTGTGTGATTGAACTGGTTCCATAGACATAAGCGGAAAATGGGCGATTTGAATCCGAAGAAATGTCAATGATATCAAAACATTCCTTGTGTTGATTATTATATCAAATAGTGTTGATATAAAAAACGACGATATCTAAATATGATTAGACTTACATTCAGTACAAATGTCCTTCTGGAAAAGCATAGTTTTTGTATAACGTTTTTACCTGTGCAAAATCGTGATCATTACCCGTCTTGTTTGCAATCGATATTATTTTTGTTACTGCAATTAGCTTTGGTTTAAATCTTAAAGTCATAATTCGACTCGTGTAACTTAAGCAAACGGCCATACCTTTTGGATTGAATAAGGGTCATAATAATCGATTGACCCAGAGTATTATTGCCATATATGAGGATTGTCGACCTCGATATACCCTAGATATAAACCGTCTAGGGGTGAGGTTTGCAACCAGAGACTTTGTCTTTTATTGCGAGTAAACACAGTGCATTTTGGGTAATTAAATATCGCGTCATCCACATGCCATAGGGATTATATTGAATGTTGGATATCATGGTGTACACTAACCCAAACAATATATAAATAATTATGATAAATGGATGAATTATGAAACGAAAAAAAGCATTATCGTGATACACAATGCATGTTACCATCCGCTGGTCTTTAATGTAAGACAACTGACCGATTGTGTAATAAACGCATTACATTAACAATAAGTACATTGAAATGGTATAATGGTAGAATGGAGAAACAAGAGGCATTTTTAAACGTTTATAACAATATTCCAAATAACATTTTTATAACATTTTTCTTGTATGTCATCGGTATATAAACTGCCTGGAAAATTACGCCTAATGTATGCATATACGCCGATTGCTGTTCAAGTCTTATAATTACAATATAATGAGTATAAAAGCTGCACCTGTTTTAAATATAAGGGTCACAACGGAATTGTATTCGCAGACGAACGAATCTAGTTTCACTTTCGGTTTTAACTTCGTCCAACTGCATATATATATTAGTATTACATGGTCCATATCATATGATAAATCGTTAGTAAGTAATTTAGAGGTAGCACTAAAGTAGAACATTTTATTAAAAGCTGAATCATAATTGTATAATACTGATGACGTCTTCGATCGAAACATTTATAGTATACAAAATAATTAACATAAGCAAACCATGACGTGTGTGTGCTTTTACTTTAATAACACTGTAATGTTTACAAATTAAGGGAAAGGACTTGAGTCATACACCAAAATATCTGAAAATGTATTTGTTTTTATATTATAAAGAAGTAGCAATAAAGACAAACTCTAAAATGTTTTCAATATATATGTTAATTATGGAGTGGTATCACTTGAGACGAAAGTATAGTTATTAAATTATATTTTTTTTATAAGGTGATAGACTTAAAGTGTTATTTATGCAGAATTTGTTTATAACTTACTGCTTGTAGTAAAACAATTCATTTCTAATATTTTGTTAAGAAATATTTCGCGCAAATTTGAAATGGTGTCCCTTTACATCCAATTTGTTTGAGAATACTAAATTGAAGTGATAGCAATCACAAGTGTTTTGTAACTGTCATGAACTGACATTATCTATGGCAATATTACTACAATCAGCAAACAAATATGCATTCATCAAATAAATCTTTTTTTATAAAAGCATAAATTCGTGAAAAAAATGTTCATTGGTTTTGAATTGTTAATTTAATAGTGCATGCAAATGTAAAACATTTGACTTGGGCAAGCTCGGAGAAAATTAACTGGAAGTAATAAGTTATTATTATTATTAATATTCATACACAACGTGACATTACCAAGGACAGAATAATTATGTTCTGATAACGAAAAAAATAAAATAAAGGACATATATTCTTCAAAATAAAACTTTATTATGAAACAACATTTGATAAATTGCTAATTTTTGCCTGTTATGATTTGTGGAGTAGATATTTCAAACAAAAGGGAAACATTGACTGTCACATGCATTTTGTTTGAGAAAAAAAAACCGCCCCCAGTATTTTTCATTCACAAACTGACATTAGCGATGTTAAAAAAAATTGTTCTACAAACAAAACGGCAAAAAACACCCATACATACCACATATAAATCTGTTTTATAAAAATGTCCTCAGTTGAAGAATGTGTATTATTGATTTGTATTATGCAACTCTTGAAAACGACCAGATACCATCTGTCTGATATTTTATTATAAAATGCACACTGACCGATAACATAAATCAACTGTAATATCAAGTCACTGCCTGATAGTACAATTTAAGCCCCGTTGACGTTAGAGATTACAATGCTTTACGGCAATGTTTACTAATTCTTAAGTCAATCTCACTTAAGGTATTTTTTGTATGAATTTTAGTACAACATATATCGAAAAATCGATCTGGGTCAGAGGTTAAATATATATTTGCTTATAAAGAGTATGATATATTGTTATTGTTTGTTTAATCCGTTACATATTAATAATACAATTTTAGCTCCGCCGACTAAAGAGATTACAATGCTATACGGCAATGTTTAATGATTCTTAAGTCAATCTGACTTTTTGTAGGAATTTCGTTTAAAAATTAAAAAAAAAATCGATCTCGGTCAGAGGTTCAAATATATATGATTGCTTATAAAAGTATGGTGGCTCGTTATTGTTAAGTCCGTTACACAGTTATAATTGTCTTTGTTCAATATACTTTTCGTAAAGTGCTATTTATTTCTTTTTTTTTGTTGAAGAGTACGCATGAACTACTAAATTTGCCGAAGTGGCAAAATGTCATGTAATTATTCAAAATGATATTTAAGAAACTAAACACATTGGATATGTGAGCATTGTCATTAATTAGCATCTTAGTTTGTCACAAGTGACATATATGCGAATCAATTTCCATGAAGAATTGTCAGTCGTGACATGATGCATAGGCAAAAAGCCGAAGAATTAAACAATAGCGTTAAATGTTTCAACCACACCTTTTAATTTACTCAAGTTAACATGTGTTCACACTTAACCGACGAATAAAAAGGTGCGTCATATTTTTTGCTTCAAACGAGACCAAAGTTGAGAGAGTGGTTAAACGAATAATATTAACATCATGAACTGACCTACTTCACGAGCTCAAAATGTCCCATATTTCTCCAGAACTGGTTTTAACACGTAACGTTCTGCCAGTAATTGTAATACGATAAACCGTGCTTGATTCCTGATTTGGTCTGTGAAATAGCCGCGTTTCCTTATAAGAAATTTACGGATTAAACTACTATAATTCGTTCGGGTTATTTAAAATATAAATAAGTAAAACGTGTCGATGTCAAGTACACGAGTTTGGAGAGTTTCACACTTTAATTTATATAAAATATAAAAGCAGAACACATCAAATACAGTCTTGATAAATTAAGGTGAAGGCCTCATTATATGTTTTTTGCCAATTTGTATACTTGTCCACCACAAATCGCATCATACTACAATGTTTTGTTCGGTTGAAATGTCAATACACGTTTTACCATCAGGGGCTCCTTTTATTAAATTATTATTTTTAATGTTATAAATATAATTATTAATGTGTTTTCACCATTCATCGTAGTAAATAATGACGTGAATATGAATACCAGCAGCAGTAAATGTACTGTTCAATCTTGCTAAATATTAAATCGAAGTACTAAAAGTACTGGTGGGGCGATTTTGCTGGATTTTGTATAACCATGCACTTCACATTGAAAACTTAAAATTGCTTTATTTTAATAAAAATGTGCATTAAATATATTTTAATGATTCATCAGAGGTACCAACACAATTATGCAACAACAAACAATATTTGCGGAGAGGAGTGGGTGGGGGTGGCTTTTTATCTGCAATATGGGCAAAAAGTATACTATTTCAGTGGAATGTGACCAATATTCGACCCAAAAACATATGATCCGAACAATGTTTTATAAATTGTTCTTTTATTTAAGTAATTTAATCAAAGACCAAATGAGTTTCTGAACGGTTTAAATTTGATTTACGCAAGGCATGCTTTTATAATTCCGTAGGGAGCAATTTGGTCATCAACACAAACATACATGTATGCGTAAACGTACAATAAAGAATTCGGTGAGCTTTTTCCGCTCTCGCCTCCCGATAAATATCTGTATTAAACAAAACACATCTAAACGATAATTATAGTACGTGTCTGGCAAACTATGGATTTTACCAAATCAACATGTTTTTTGTTTTAGATAAGCTATTTATTGTTCAAATAACATGTATTTAGTATTTTGGCTTCAACATATTCATCTTCGTTACATACGAAATATAGCATGGCGAGCTCCTGCCTCCCGATACATAACTTTATTAAACAGTACAAATCGAAAATGATAAAACTTTAAGGGGTTTTCCTGCTATTTAAAAAAAAGGCCGTCAAATGGACCCGATCCTTAACCAAACGGGCCCGATCCCCAAAAAACGGGTTTTCCCAATCATCAACTAGAAATGGCGCGGCAGATGCCGACGCGTATCCCCGAGCCGCATAGATGTTATATTAAAAGGCAATTTTGGGTGGACAAGGTCTATGTTGGTGGGGCCCCGGGGTGGGTACGAAAAAAAAAATGGGTACGAAAAAAAAATGGGTACGAAACAAAATTTGGATGCGAAACAAAATTTGGGGACCGTGTTGTCATAAGAGATGTTCAGTATTCATTTCATATCAATTGGTGAATACATAAAGAAGTTATGTTAAAACAAAATGTTGTGCCCCACCCCAACCCCCATCGGCCACTATCTTCCCCTACACTATTAACACTAGAACCTTGAAACTTACACACATGGTAGCTATGAGCATATGTGCGACGGTGCACTATTTGGAATTTCGATCTGACCCCTGGGTCAAAAGCTATAAGTGCGTCGCATGTTGTAAGTCAAATGAGTTTTTTTTACCTATTTTACCCATTTATTTACCCATAACTTTTGACCCAGGGGTCAGATCAAAATTTTAAATAGCTTTTGTTGTTTGATACAACGCCCCTCCCCCGTCCCCAGGCATTGGGGACGATCACGTAAAACATGTAATTCTGCAATGTATGCTGATGATACAACATTGCACACTGTGGGAACAAATATTCAAACAGTTCAAAATGAGCTACAAACAAATCTTTCGATTGTTAATGAATGGTGCCAAAGTAATAACATGATTATTAATCCACTAAAAACTACTTGTATGGTATTAGAGTCGAAATGGAAAGTTAAAAAATTAACAAATCTAAAACTTAAAATTTTAGATACGGTGATAAAAACTGTGAAGTGTCAAAAACTTCTTGGCCTTTATATCCTTCAGTGATGATAGACATGGACCTACAGGTGGTATATCCGGCCCACCCTCGTTTCTGGAGAGACAAGAAGCTACGGGCGGTATCACCGGCCCCCCGTCACTTCTGGAGACTTCGTTGAGATCTCACCAACGACAGATGCAGGCGTCTGCCAGACTGGGAAATCATGCAAGGTAAACAAAGGGTCATGTTTTCTCAAACAATCTTACGTTTGGTAAGGTGGCTTTAAAGGGAATAGAAATTGTTCTTGCCCCTCCTAAAATTTTCCAAGGTTCAACTATTTACAGTGATTTTTTTTAAAGTCAATTTTTCCGGTAAGTTGTAAGTTGTTTCTGTAGTACATATTCTTGTAACATTCGCTAAATTGCTCCTTTTCTTTGAGCAATTTGTTAGGTTAAAAATACAATATGAAATGATGGCTAAATGTTGTCACCAAAGGAAACAAAAACCGCACCTGTCAGATGTTCATTTGTTGCCTGCAAATACCATTTGTATATTTCAATTTACATTAAATTAAAATAGGCCTTACATGGTGTTATAATGCTAATACCAACAAATTAAATTATTGACATGATAAATATTATGAAAGTATTTAACACTTAACAATTATGTATGGTAGGGAAAAAAATGTCATCATCTATGTGTTATTGGATCCTAATGATATTGTTGAATTTTTAATTCTACGTGCATTTTTATTCTTCAGGAAAAGTTATTGACATTGGTAGACTGATGTAATCGGTGAAAAAATATTGCTTTTTTTCCCTTACATTTTGATTCTGTGACATATGATGAACTCTTATTTATAGTCACCAAAATCGGAAGTTCTTTCACCAATACAATTCTATATTGCACTGAAAGGCATATAATAAATATTTTTCTGACCTGAATACCTAGAGTATATACAGGGGAGGCAAGTGAGGAGGGCTATCACTGGAGGACCATGCAGAAACACTACATCCACCCACACTACTCGTCTTGTATCCTTGACGACACCGTCAATAGGCCCAACGATGCCATACAGTCAGCAATTAATAGAGCTATAGCAGGTGAGTACAATGTATCCGATACTGTTANAAAACTACTTGTATGGTATAAGGGTCGAAACGGAAAGTTAAAAAATTAACAAATCTAAAACTTAAAATTTCAGATACGGTGATAAAAACTGTGAAGTGTCAAAAACTTCTTGGCCTTTATATCCTTCAGTGGCGTCACTCAACCACCGTCTCTGTATGATAGACATGGACCAACAGGTGGTATATCCGGCCCACCCTCGTTTCTGGAGAGACAAGAAGCTACGGGCGGTAGAGGGAATGTAAATTGTTCTTGCCCCTCCTAAAAATTTCCAAGGTTCAATTATTTACAGTGATTTTTTTTAATTGTATATTTCAATTTACATTAAATTAAAATAGGCCTTACATGGTGTTATAATGCTAATACCAACAAATAAAATTATTGACATAATAAATATTATGAAAGTACTTAACACTTAACAATTATGTATGGTAGGAAAAAAAATGTCATCATCTATGTGTTATTGGATCCTAATGATAGTGTTGAATTTTTAATTCTACGTGCATTTTTATTCTTCAGGAAAAGTTATTGACACTGGTAGACTGATGTAATCGATGAAAAAATATTGTTTTTTTCCCCTTACATCTTGACTCTTTGACATATGATGAACTCTTATTTATAGTCACCAAAATCAGAAGTTCTTTCACCAATAAAATTCTATATTGCACTGAAAAGCATAAAATAAATAATTTTCTGACCTGAATACCTAGGGCATATACAGGAGAGGCAAGTGAGGAGGGCTATCACCGGAGGACCATGCAGAGACACTACATCCACCCACACTACTCGTCTAGTATCCTTGACGACACCGTCAATAGGCCCAACAATGCCATACAGTCAGCCATCAATAGAGCTAAAGCAGGTGAGTACAATGTATCCGATACTGTTACGACGAGAANTTTGTAGGGAAAAATTTAGATGGTAATGAACTTTTTGAATAATTAGTATGTGTTATTTTCAGTATTTTTATAGTTTTTATCAATACATGTAAACATGGTTTTTATCCACATACATAGAACTTGTTTCATAAGGTACATGTTGTATTTGTGTTAATTGCTTTCTGTTTATATAAATGATTAATGTTCAACATTTATAAGTTTAACAATAACTAATTGAACCAAAATCACCAAAAGAACTGAGCTATGGTGCTTGAATTGTCTTTAATTGGTCTTTAGCCATTATCTATGCTTTGCACAACAGTTTTCATTCAATCTATAGCTAACTTAATATTTACCGATCGCAATTCACGAAGCAGTTCTATATCATTCTTATACCCTTCCTTAATTTAACAAACATGCAGTGTTAGCATTATTTCTGTTTATTTTCCAGGTGCCTTTATGGGTTCAGGTGAGTCTGCTGTGGCTAACAACATCATCAACCACACCCCCCGCATATAGGCCTGGGACTTTCGGAGATGTGATATACCCGATATCTCTCAGAGTGAGTTACATGGTTCCTACCGTTGAAACTAAACTATTAATTAAGTGACCTTAATGATTGACCTAATAGAATGACTTTGTGTTTTGTGGTTAAATTTTCGTTTTTATTTACTAAGTGACCTTAATGTTTCACCTTTTAGAATGAACTCACGAATATATTTTTAAATGCTCGTTTTATGCATGTTTATATATAAAAAAAATGTAACAGAATCAACAGATGCTATTGTACCCGAAATAAAAAAGTTAATTATTTTAATCTATTAAAATATGTTTTGAAAGTTTCACTTCAATACAGCCTAAGAATAACCCTAGCGAGCAGTTTTTGGATTTAATATACTGCCTATAAACATTTTATTTAATTAAATGAGCCTTGTTTAGAGAAAACTGGGCTAAATGTAAGTGCTTTAAGTGTAATGCAAAATTAGCCTGTGCTGTATGCACAGGCTAATACGGGACAGCACTTTCCGCTAAACTGCATTTTCACTAAGAAGAGACTTCCGTACAATGAAAAATACCATAAAAGTGGAAAGTGTTGTCCTCAATTAGCCTGTGGGGACTGTACAGGCTAATCTGGGATAATACTTAACGCACATGCATTAAGCCCAGTTTTCCCAGAACAAGGCTCATATACTCAGCTATGCTGACTGACATATCTCTCCAGGTTCAGTTAACGTGGTGGTATCCCACTGCAAGCTGCACAACGACGCCAGTGCAGACATCGCCCAGTCAGACACGGTCCCCGCCACGTTTGTGCCCAGTCACCAGGGATTCCCGTACGACAACATCCTTGCTGTGTACTCTCTGGAACCCAGAACTAGGGGCCAGTATTTATATACCAAAAAAATTTGTACGTTTCAATGTTATTCTTACCCCACATGAGTTTCTAGTGTTTGTTGCTGTATAAAAAAAAATCAAGGGATTCTTACACCAAACAAGGTGGCAATGTGTATTTAAGGTTTGGTAGGTTTTATTTGCTGAGGATTTCAATATTGAACCTTTTTTCTAATTTACATGTTTACTGGTATATTTTCTACNACACGGTCCTCGCCACCTTTGTGCCCAGTCACCAGGGATTCCCGGACGACAACATCCTTGTGTAATCTCTGGAACCCAGAACTAGGGGCCAGTGTTTATATACAAAAAAATTTGGTACGTTTTAATGTGATTCTTACCCCACAACAGTTTCTAGTGTTTGTTGCTGTATAAAAAAAAATCAAGGGATTCTTACACCAAACAAGGTGGCAATGTGTGTATTTAAGGTTTGGTAGGTTTTATTTGCTGAGGAATTCAATATTGAACCTTTTTTTCTAATTTACATGTTTACTGGTATATTTTCTACGGAATCATTTTCCAGAGCTTTTTTTCTTTTTATACCCCAAACTGGTATTTTAGAAGTAGCAGACGTTATACTTGTATGTTGAATGTAAACAAACTTGAGAAATATGATGAGCATGCAACACTTTATATAGTGACATTTACATATCCAAATTCCATTTCAGTGAGCATGTCACCAAATGTGAACTATGTTCCAGTGAGAGATACAGATGTTTTTGGGTCCCAATGCAATCTTTATGAGTATCTAAATGTATATATATTTACAGGTCCAAATGCAATCTCTGTGAGCATATCACCTTGTATGAACTATGTTCCAGTGAGAGTTACTGATATTTTCAGGTCCCAATTCAATCTCTGTGAGCATATCACCGTGTATGAACTATGTTCTAGTGAGAGTTATTGATATTTACAGGTCCCAATGCAATCTCTGTGAGCATATCACCGTGTATGAAGTATGTTCTAGTGAGAGTTACTGATATTTACAGGTCCCAATGCGATCTTTGTGAGCATATCACTGTGTATGAACTATGTTCTGGTGAGAGTAACTGATATTTACAGGTCGCAATGTTATCTCTGTGAGCATGTATATATTTACAGGTCCCAATGCAATCTCTGTGACCGTGTCACGGTGTATGAACTCTGTTCTAGTGAGTGATACTGATATTTACAGGTCCCAATGCAATCTCTGTGAGCATATCACCGTGTATGAACTATGTTCTGGTGGGACTGGCAGCCAAACGTCTCTCATGGGTCTTCTCATCACACCAGGTACGCTTTTAGGTGTTAGAAATATTTTTTTCTAAAAACAATTATATTAGCGACAAAAGGCACACACTTTTTTCCTAATATATTTTCTTAAAAAGTCTTAAAAAAAAATTAACAGACAGACTTTTTATTTTATATGGTATGTAATATTATGTTACATACAAAATCATGTAGTCAATTTGTAAAAATAAACTTTGAAATAGCCTTTTAGTTTATATTTATAAGAAAAATAAAGTGTGTTGTTTTGATATCCTTACTTGGTACCAAACTGAACTATTTCAATCGTTTTCTCTAATTTGTTGCAGAATTGTGTCTGTGTGTGTGGTATGAACAAATCTGCTTAAACTAACAGGGATTTTACAACANCCAAATTCCATTTCAGTGAGCATGTCACCATATGTGAACTATGTTCCAGTGAGAGGTACAGATGTTTTCGGGTCCCAATGCAATCTTTATGAGTATCTACATGTATATATTAATTATTTACAAGTCCAAATGCAATCTCTGTGAGCATATCACCTTGTATGAACTATGTTCTTGTGAGAGATACTGATATTTTCAGGTCCCAATGCAATCTGTGTGAGCATATCACCGTGTATGAATAATGTTCTGATGAGAGTTACTCATATTAACAGATCCCAATGCAATCTCTGTGAGTATATCACCGTGTATGAACTATGTTCTGGTGGGACTGGCAGCCAAACGTCTCTCATGGGTCTTCTCATCACACCAGGTACGCTTTAAGGTGTTAAAATATTTTTTTCTAAAAACAATAACATTAGCGACAAAAGACACACACTTTTTCCTAATATATTTTCTTCAAAAGGCTTTTTCAAAGTTTTTTTTACAGAGAGACTTTATATTTTATATGATATGTAATATTATGTAACATACAAAAACTGCAGTCAATTTGTAAAAATAAACTTTGAAATAGCCTTTTAGTTTAAATTAAAAAAAAAAATTAAGAGTGTTGTTTTGATATCCTTACTTGAACCAAACTGAACTATTTCTAAGTTTTCTCTTATTTGTTGCAGAATTGTGTCTGTGTGTGGTATAAACAAATCTGCTTTCTAGTTTTACTTCTTCTGAACTTTTATTCTATTTTTTTATTAATTAACTTTTGTTAAGCAATGAAATCAACATACTAGCTTTTTACCTATAAATATGTATGCCAATAGCTTCTTTATGTAGTATATTTAATCATAATTGCATGTGCATTTTCAGATGGTAGCTCAGATCTACAAACTGGAAACACAAAAGGCTGGGGAGAAATCTATGAAGGTAAAAGACATTACAAACTATTGGCCCCCGTGTTTTTTTTGTAATACATTGTACATAGTGACACAGGAACAAAAATGGAACATTGTTGAATAAGAATCAACAGCACTTACAGCAAAATTTATATTTTGAAATTGGTAGCCTTGTTATTTTTCTGTTAAGTTTTACAAGCCTTTAACAAATGTATTAGCCCAAACTTCAAGGACAGAAATTTTAAATTGATTAGTCACAACATGGTGCTTGATGACATTTTCTAATATATTGAAGTTAAAAAAGATGGTTTCAAATGAACGCTTTGTAATATTGATGAAATTTACTGAATTTACTTTATTTATATTAAAAATAATTGTCTGTGAATCACTGATATCGGGCCATTATATGTAACTCGTTGAGCTGTTGGTCCTCATGGTAATTTTATTTGCCTTAATTTTGAAGTTCGCAATAAAATAATTTCAAATCCATGTACAACGTTTGTTCTCCTTTCCCATTTGAAAGACATAATATTGCACAAATATAATTAAAAATCAATGTACAGTGTATGTTCTCGTTTTCACGTGAAAGACGTAATATTGCACTAAAATAATTCTACGCCACGTACAACGTATGTTCTCCTCTGCCAGCACGTGAAAGACGTGATGCACGTATGCAGCTCGGAGGTGCGTAACCACGTGAGTGGAAACTCTGCGCGATGGCTGCCCAGTGCTGGACAGGGGATCTCAACCTCTGTGTCCCGGGGTAAGAGTATTTTACTTCGTAATTTGATGTCACTTTACAGGGTGTGATTTTTTTTTTCTTTTAGCTGATTTCCTCCCATTAAGTGCTTAACTAGTTTAACAAATTAAGCCTCATTCTGGGAAAACTGGGCTTAATGCATCAGCTTAAAGTGTGGTCCCAGATCAGTCTGTGCGGACTAGCAGGGACGACACTATCCGCCTCAACTGGATATTTGCTATGAAGAGACTTTCTTTAAATGAAAAAATACCATGAGAGCGAAGTGTCATCCCTGATAAGCCTTATCTAATTAACCTTGAGACCAGTTTTCCTAGAAAGAGGCTCATTTGATGTCACTTAACACAGAATGAGTTTTCCTCAACTTAGCTGATTTACTCCCTTTAAATGCTAAAGTAGTTTCAAGAACAAATTGTTCTTAATTTCGCTGGATCTATTCTAAATATTTTTGGGAGACCCAGTAAGTGGGATAGGATATTTTCTTCCTCGGAGGTGTTTCCAAANCCGCCTCAACTGGATATTTGCTAAGAAGAGACTTCCTTTAAATGAAAAATACCATGAGAGCGAAGTGTCATCCCTGATAAGCCTTATCTAATTAACCTTGAGACCAGTTTTTCTAGAAAGAGGCTCATTTGATGTCACTTAACACATAATGAGTTTTCCTCAACTTAGCTGATTTACTCACTTTAAATGCTAAAGTAGTTCAAGAACAAATTGTTCTTAATTTCGCTGGATCTATTCTAAATATTTTTGGGGAACCCAGTAAGTGGGATAGGATATTTTCTTCCTCGGAGGTGTTTCCAAAATCACAGACCTGCACTAGCACCATTGGGTTATTGGCAACATTTCCTGACTACATGGTTTTAGGAGTCATATTGTCAGTGTGAAGAGGCATTCGTCGGTAGAGTCCTATTGTTTTATAGAAACAGTATTTGAGACCTGTTTTGAGACTTTTTACAAGATTTTCTGCCCAATCCTTTGAATTGGTCATTCCAACTCATATATATTTTCAACCCAAATCCAACATTCCATGGTGGTGACCACTGATTTATTCATATATGTAATATATGTATAAATGATCTTATTATGCCCCCCTTCGAAGAAGAGGGGGTATATTGTTTTGCACATGTCGGTCCACATGGTTTCGGGATGAAAACTCAAGAACGCTTAGGCCTGGGATCACCAAACTTCATAGGGACATTGGTCATGACCGGCAGATGACCGCTATTGATTTTCAGGTCACTAGGTCAAAGGTCAGGTTCACAGTGACCTGAAGCAGTAAAATGGTTTCTGGATGATAANGTTCCTAATCTTGAACAATAAATACCAGCCTCTAATATTGAATAGTAAATACTAGTTCCCAATATTGAATAAAAATTATTTTAAATGTACAATGCATTTATTTGCTTGTGTAAATGATGAGTTTTGTTGATCATTTACAGTTTTTTTGAACGGACATTATAGGGCTTTTTATAATGAAAGTATTTAAACACTTTATAAATGATTATTAATCAACTCTAACTATGTAGTCTGTTTATGCCCCCGGTAGGGTGGCATATAGCAGTTGAACTGTCCGTCAGTCCGTCAGTCTGTGCGTCCGAAAACTTTAACATTTGCCATAACTTTTGAATATTGAAGATAGCAACTTGATATTTGGCATGCATGTGTATCTCATGGAGTTGCACATTTTGAGTGGTGAAAGGTCAAGGTCATCCTTCAAGGTCAAAGGTTAAACAAAAAATCAAATCGGCGCAGTAAGGAACATTGTGTTTCTGACAAATACATCTCTTGTTTATAATGATTGCATATGTAAACGTTGGCTTTCCCCAGAAATTGCAAGTTCAAATGAAAAACGATATAAACAACTGTGTTGTATGTTGCTATAGACTTAACAATTATAGTGTAAGGTTATACACTGTTTACTACTATATCTGGAACGGTTTATTGAATGTAACAGAACTAACGTACTCATTTGATTCTTTGTACAAATCCTTGCTATTTGAAAATGACACCGAATTTCCCCTTTTTGAGAGCTGTACCAGTCTTTGAAATTCTATCCATTAAATTTTATTTTACAGACATTTTAGAAAATGATACTGATTAGAGTTTGTATATTTGTATAAAGTAACTATAATATTCTTTAGTGTGTTTTAACATGTTTTGTAACAGGTGATAACAAGTATTGCTTTGCTTATTATTTAATGCATTATCGTCTTGTATGCAGATTACTTCATATCTCTTGAGAATATTTTGTTGATATTTACACATCCTTGCTATTAGAAAGTGGCACCGAATTTCTCCTTTTTGAGAGCTGTTCGAGTTATTCCCCAAAATTGAAATTCTATTCATTAAGTTTAATTTTACAGAATTTAAGAAAATGATACTGATAAGGGTTTGTATATTTATATAAAGTTATCTCATTGTATATTACTATTTCACGTGTTTTAATATGTGATTACTGTATTGTTTTGCTAATTATATAATGCATAATGATCTTTTATGCAGATTACTGCATATCTCTTGAGAAATATTTTGTTAAAATATGGTTTTTGTGCACTAGTTTGGCGAATTTCCACTATTATGGTGAGAAACCACCAACAAGTGGTGCATGTTGTTATTTTGTAATTTATTGATAACTCTCCTGTCTGTGAATAAGTTGTTGGCGAATAAATTAAATATCTCCAAAAAAGTGTTGATTTTTCAGAATGATAGTCAAATTTAATTTGACGAGGAACGCGGGTTTGATTCCCGACACGACAAAATAGGTTGTGTCGGTTTCGGTCGTGATATTATTTCAAGGGCAATTTTCCAAATACTTCTGATTCAAGCCGGGCAGTTGTCAGTTGCTGGCATAAGTATGAGCACATACTACTGTTAATCAGGTTGTGTTTATAGGTAACTGAATGCCCTGATTTGACAAAAATACAATTGAATACTGTCAATAATCATTATACACAAATACAAACTTAGCTGCAATCTTTGTCTTCTAGTTCTGTTGTGTAATAAATGAGACATTCAACGCGATTAAGTGCTACTTTTTAGATAGGACTAAACAGGCCCGCTATAATTGCCGCTTATAAAACGTAGCCCAGAATTTGCAAAATGCCCAACATAAACATTTTATGACGATTTTCACAAACCACACGTTTGTGAAAATCGTCATAAAATGTTTATGTAAAAATATGAGTATTTTTTAATACAACGCAAATGTAAATACAGTTGACTGTGAACGTATGACTAATACATGTTGAAAATAGATACATAAATTGAAATGTTTCAAGACCATATTCCACGTCATTCGGTTTGAAGCACTTTATGGAACAAATGCTTCGAGGATTCAAGTATCATTATTTTATTGCACATTACTACACCATGTTTATCACAACTTCAATCGATGGTCATCATCCGGCATGTTCCGCATGACGAACTGCTTGCTGGAAAAAACACTGAACTTGCAGACGACAAAAATTAGTTTAAACAGTTATAATTATCCATTTCATCTCGTATGCAAGCATGTTCCAACGACATGTATGCAAGAAGAACGATGCACCTTTGAAGCTATTGCATGACAAATTTAGTTGTTTATCTATGCCAACGAGTTTGGCGTACTTCTCTTGTGATTTTCAGCATTCGGAATTTAATCACCGGGGGCAAAGATTTTGGCATATTTCGTTAGTGTTTTCAGCATTAGGAATACAATCACCGGGGCAACGAGTTCGCATATTTCTCTAGTGCTATTCAGCATTCGTAAAAAAATGCCGGGCCATTTTGTTGACAATTTTCCATCAGACATCAGCACTTTGACCTAATGTGTGGTTTTCTCTGCTGGGTGCGAACAATGAAGTAACGTTTTGATCATAGCCCATCACTGGGTCCGTAGTTGAATGCCATTGTCGTAACGGGTTATGTAAACTGTGAAAAGAACTCAGCGATAATCTGGACACTGTGTCGAAAGGCCCGGCTCGTTTTAAGGTACCGGTTCTTTTAGCACCAAATGGGGACTGAAAATCGCCTTCAAAAGCTTCGTTCTGAAGAAGAAAGGGTATACTCCAATAACTCTGGTATACATTTTGCTTATTTAGATTACATAAGGTCTAGATGTATTAGATTCGCCTTGCCGTTTATACTAAAATAGTCGGTTTATTTTAAAAACAGAAAGAGCATTAAATTTGGTAAAACAACTTGTTAATTGTCATTTATTACCCGCACAAGTGTTTGGAGTAAATGTTTCGAAAATAATTATATTGCATTGCCAAAACTTACGTGGTGTGGACTTTCGTCCATTTGTCTAGAATCCCCGAATTTATCCACGGGTCTGTTGTAACCTATAAGAAAAGCAATGTTCTTTGAAACACGATTATAATACAAAATCCTTGCAATATGGCTTGCTGGGGGACCAATGTAAAAGTCTGTAAAGAAATAGAACAACTACAGCAGCAAACACATGCAGTTGCCTATGTATGGTTTTCCTTTTTTTTATCAAATGACCGTATCGAAACGTATACAATAATGTATAAATACGTTTGCACGATCCAGGATCGGTACTTCCAGGCATATAGGAGCTACTTTATAGGTGCAACTACATATTGCTAGTTTACCGCCTGTCAATTGCATTACATCATTTTATATCGGGGTGTAAGGAAAATACCCCATGGGCACGTGACCGCTCTAAGCCAATCGGATAAGGTCATTTTTGTAGAAGGTGAGATATATGTATATATTTTCACACATTTTCAGGTCAAACATATTTATACATTTTAAAAAGTCCGTTAATTGTATGGATAAGTTTACTTTGCGGACAATGATTGCTGTTAAAAAAGTCTATTTTTCTTTGACATTTTCAGTTTTATTTGTTCTTTTCCGATAACGAAATTTATATGTATATATATTTGTAGAAATTCATACGCACTCACATTCACATTATTATTACTATGTTTACAAACCAATAAGATCTGAATGTTTTTGCAATTCTATCAACACGGTTTTGAACCAGCATTTGCGGTTTAAGTTCTTACCTTTTCTTCGTTCGGGTATTTTTCTCGATTCAGATTTGCTTGGAGATTTCTACAAACAAGGCATACACTTTTTACATATAGGTATATGCATTTAAAACAACGAAACACAATGTAGGTATTAATAATCATATTAAAATAATGTAGATAATTGTCGTGGATAATGCGACTCTTTTAAATTTTGTCAGCACATCATACTATATGCAAATTATCATTAAACCTTTAACTTAAAAAAACCATATAGCTTTACATAATATAGCTATATAATATTTACTCAAAGACTATTGCTCACCAACAATGAAAAACTGGTTTTATTTGATGATCTGCGCCGGTTGCGAAGACGAAGGGCATTCTTGACCTATACAAGTGTAACGTAATACAACGCCATCATACACAATTCAATTAATCCTTAGATATTTTAATCGCCATAATGAAAAAGAACATTTTTAATAAAACAGAACACATAACTGATGTTAATTTGGTAACGCAAACGAAATTCACCAAACTTACCTGAGTGTTGAGCACACAATTGAAGATGAAAATAAAAAATCCCTGAAATTAGAATAATACATTTAATTTGGTTTTCTATACGACATTGAACGATTCATTTATAAAGATTTCAATAAGCATGTATCCAAAATCTATTTTGTTTCTTGATGGAGGGTACAGTATGCGTTGCATAAATTTTCTACTTAAAAAATACTATGCTATAGTAAACGACTCTTTGTCTAGGACATCGTTAGATAAACTTGAATCATTGGATACTTTATGCTATGTACATGATCATATCTGCATAAGGTTTCACAGAAAAACAAATACAATGCCAACTACGAAACTAGAGCTATTACTGAAGGTAACTCCACAACTAAGCTTTAACCCATACCTATTGGTTTGGCATTGTGTTATGAATTTTGACGTTATATGTAAAAGTATAAAATTGTCTTTGAATATAGCCATGTGGATGTGTGCGCGTCATTCACCGTCTTATTTAAGTAAGCGTTTCGTGTGTGTTAATTTATTTCAAAATACAATACATGTCCAAACTAAGATGTATTTTTGTATTCAGGACAAACTTTTATCCACGACGGATGTCAGTATTCTATCTCGAATCTGATGCACGAAAACATAATGTCACGCAATACTATTCCTTTTAAATATAAAGTGCGAACAGTTTTTTATGTATTTGAAATAAAATTGAATACATGGTTCGAAGGACAAAGTTGAATTTAATCAAAGATTGCCACCAGTCAGCCATTTTAAATTTTATCTAGTCGCATGTGTGAAATGTATAAAGTTTCACGAAAACCTTCTAAAAAATTCAGTTTCTTGACAAACGGATTGTAAGTTTGCAAAATAAAATCCTAGATGACCGCCAGTTGAAAATAGAAAATATGTTAAACCTTACTAAACTTCTTGCTGATGAACTGCAGAAAGTTTCATTGACATCTGGCACTCCAAAAAAATATAAAATCAAATGATTGAAAGTTGGTAAACGCAACTATTATGTTACGCAGTATGCCCCACACTCTCACACACTGCTCTATTTAAATATGAAAGAAGTTACATGCCAATCGAATAACTTAGAGCAAAGTAGTTCGAATTACAAGGTATGCTTACATACCAGCATGGTTAGTTAATTATACCCCCTTTAACTTTGTGGGATATGATACATTTCACCAGATAATAACTACGACTTTTGAAATAATCTTTAGTTGAAGAATCATAACTGGGCCTTAGTAATGTCCGGGACATGAGGTCTTTCCAACGGATTTCAACGAGGTCGAAGGTCAACGTGTACGCTTGTTTTTACTTAGACCGTTGCAATCATTTCTTTCAAATATAAAATGTTACCATAGTATAATTATTCTATTTTCTGCATTTAGTTCTTCGTTCATTGTATATCGTGCGTGTATTTTGTTATATCTTGGCTCAAGACGATAGATCCCAGCAAGGAAATGTTACTTTCCGCACTGTACATTTGAAGCACGCGTTTATCCGCTAGCGACTAATACTAATCTATGTTTACCTGGAGGCCGTTGCAGATGGCAAACAAATACTGCATAAAGAAGAGCGACTGGTTGACGTAGAAGATGCCCAACACCCAGGACACGCCCATCAGGGGAACTAACACACAGAGACTTCGTGCAGTCGTCCTGAAAATTGGATATACAGGAGCTTGTCTTAAAAAAACATCTTCACGATACAATTGTTGAAGAAGCACACTCGCTAAGGATCAACCTTTGTGTAATTATATACATTTTTTCCAACTTTCACATGTTCTTTCTTTGATGAAAATTATTATCATTAAAGTTTAATTGTTGGGAGCTAAAATGTCAGTCAGAACTGAACTTTGTCGCAAGATCTTAAGTAAGACACCAACCCAGATTACTTGATTATAGACGATGTAGCAGTTTAAGCATTTTAATTACGTAAACCAGTTGCATCAATGTTAAAAAACAAAAATCTTTCGCCTTTGAAACAGACAGGCATACGACTATGCCATTGCACGATGTGTTGTTGAAGCTATTTAGTGAAGACGTCAAGCGTTAAATTAATTTGTTTCTCTGTTAAACAAGTTCAAAATAAACGTCCCTGTACACACATTATATACATCTTTACTTACATTATTTTTTCCTTCTTCGTTTTCTCTTGCATCGTTTTAGTTTTGAACATTGTTTTGAACACAAACACAAGGCAGATGGTATTTAACTGAAACATTATACAAAAAGTTCGAAAATTGTAACGCAACTTTTGTTTTGTGCTGGCAGGGTTGGAAAATATTTCAAACAATTTGCCACACTTGACTTTTCATTAACGATGATACTAGGCCTGAATGTTTTTTTTTCTTTTTTTTTTCAAACTATTTCCCCCCCCCCCCAAAAAAAAAGTATTTAATATATTGTTGATATAAGAAAGGCGTAAAAGTAATTTTTCTACATTATTTTATTTAATGAACGGAAAAATGCCATTGCTCCTTTTAATTAGGATTACAGATGCAATTGCACAATTTAGGCTATCTCAAAATACATTCTTATAAATGTACTATGCAGAGAATCTCGTTATTCTTCCAATTATAAAAAAAAATGTTTGTATTGGTTTTCTGTGCTACTTACACACGAGGAGTATTGTGCTGCGTTTACTTACTAAAATTATGACTAGTGCTGGTCCAACAAATGCCCATATAAGGCCATTGTCCAACGATAACCAGCAACTACAATGTATAAAATATGTGAACATAACACACATAAACTTTAAACCATTTATTACCACTTTATTACCACATTTTCAATTCATGACTATAACACTAGAATAAGATCTTTGATGTGCAAAACATAATTTTCCAATAAAACGAGCTTGACTGTTATGATGAGAACTTACAAATTATCATTTCCATATCCATCGGTTTTCATGACTCCTAGGGATATGCCAACTATTATTGCCGGTGAAACTACAATACAAATACAGAGACCATTTATACGGACTGCATTATAACCATCATTTTCTTGCAAATGTTTATTAAATCAAATGATGCGCACACATTTATACGGACTGCATTTTAACGTTTTAGATGTAATTACATAAATTATATACATACAAATGACACGACATATTCATGTAAACGAGACGGGTTCGTAGTATCAGATCAGTTATGGAAACAAGAGACCGAACGTAATATGTTAAATATCATTTAAAATCCTTTAACCATCATTCTTTTTGCAAATGATTTACACAAATAAATGATACACAAACAATGCAGCCAATGGCGGTTTGGAAACCTTGACGAATGCTTCGGAGTTAAGGACAGAATACGGTCAACTATAATTATCTATGTAATTCTTTTTATTTACACTTAAATGTATGATGAATATTGCTGGGCCAAGTGTGAGGTTGAGCGCTCTATAACCAGGTTTAAACCCCCAATGCGTTGCATTGACCGTTCCAAGGCGGTGACCCCAGCTTTATTCTTATTTGTGTTTATGTTGTTTTGTATTGTGCTGTATTGTGCTGTTTTGTACTGTTTCGGCAATCGGTCACTTGCCATAAATAAAGGACCAACTAATTGTTTATAATAAGATTTCAATACTGCTCCAGTAGCTGGAGTTTCACTTCTTTATATTATATAGATTCTTCATTCTATTTATCACCTTGCACCTTTTTCCGAAATCTTTAGCTACAAAATGTTTAACATCGGTTGTATTGCTAACGAATAATACACAGTGTTCAACTTAAATAAACATACCCCATGCAGCCACGAGGAGTTGTTTAACTCGTGACTCGGACGCGAACACTACAGCAAGGGTGATACCGATCTCGACACTCTGTGCCAGCATCAGACAGAATACGGCCAGGTAGAGATAGTGCAGCAGTGCCGCTATGAGAACGCAGAAAACCTGGAACAAGATACACACATCAGACAGAATACGGTCAGGTAGAGATAGTGCAGCAATGCTGCTATGAGAATGCAGAACACATGCAACACGATAAACATACACGTCATGCAAGTGTTACAAAACCCTTAAGGACACAGAATATGTTAATTTCGATAGATTACAGTAGTGCATCTTTCATAATTTAGAATACCATCAACAGGATTACCATAGAAGTCATGCAAGTGATCAAAACAATAAAGGATAGATACTTTGTTCATGTTGATGGATTAAACTAATGCAGCTTTGGGACTTTATATTACCATCAACAATATTACCATAGAAGTAATGGATTATCGGTGGCTGTGAAAACGCACAAAACATAGAAACATATAATCTTAGAAGTCATGTAACATCGGAAATGGTATAAGAAGTTTATGGGGACAAAACATGGTCAGCTAGAGGTAGCAAGTAATGCAGCTTTGAGAATACAAGCGAAAATATAACCATATACGTCGCTATAGGAGCGTTGAACACATGAAACAATCTTGTAATATAATTTATGTAATAGTATTGGATCTGAGAAAGAAAAACAACACAGAGAACAAGTACCCATATGAGATATGTAACATTGGGGAATATTAGAACGAGGAAAACCAGGAAGAGCTAAATTAATTAAAAGTGTATAACGGCTTGCAGAAAAAGGAGTATGCAGTGGTGTAGATGTAGGGACTCCGTGTATCAGGTTAATCACTGAAAAACATGGAGGAACACTAGTCTTCAGAGTTGTGTCAGAAATTGCAGAACAACGGGACACAAAGAGATTTTCAATAGAATATCAAATGTCTAAAACATTTAACAACATTAATATTGAACGTGTTTCCATTTCATTTTTGGACTTTCAAAAGGCAATGAATGAACTGGAAGAGATGCGGGAGCATAGAATGGCTTTCAAAGTGCAGCTCACCATGCATAAACAAGTACGATGGCAGTGTTAAAAAACAATGTACAACGATTGTTCATGAAATGTTAACAGATAACTTAGATGGGTAAATTGAGCAGTTTACACTAGAAATTATACAATACTTCACATGAACAGGAAAAGGGTTATCTTCGTATATAAAACATAAGGTATGAATGCCATTTTACTGACTAACATGAGAAGGGTTGTCTCGTTCAAGTAACAATAGTTTTTACAATTATTAAAAAACTTAATTATTTTCAATGTCGAAAACGATGCTTAAAAGCAAACATTCCACGGTTATTTTTACCCGACTCTCAGTTCGGTCCACTCCGGCCAAAAAGACAATGTAGGCGAGCAGCAAAGACACACAGAGGTTCAACAGCAGGGTGGCTCGGTCACTCTTCACATACCTGGGGATATGGAAAGCATTGACTGTTGGTGAATGCAATATATAAATAACGCCAAACGGCTATTGGTCAGATTCGACAATTGGTAAATGGAATAGATAAATAACTCAAAGCGGGTTTTTGGTCAGATACAATAAATGGGGATTGGAGTAGGAAAAAAAAACGCCAAGGGGTAATCGGTCAGATTCAACACTATGGATTGGAGTAGATGAATAAAGAAAATCGGTTTTTTGGTAATATTCGACAATAAGGGAATGGGGTAGATAAATAACGTCAAGGGGTTATCGGTCAGATTCAACCCTAGGTTTTGGAGTAGATAGATAACGTCAAGCGGCCATTGGTCAGAATCGACTATTGGAGAAAGGAAAAGATACATAATGCCAAGCGGCTACTGGCCAGAATAGAACTTTGGGGAATGGAATAGATAAATAATGCTACTCGGCTTTTGGCCAGAATTTACTCTTGGGGAATATACATGATAAAAAAGGCTTAGTGGCCTTGGTCAGAATTGAATATTGCTGAGTGGAACTGATAACTCTAAGCGGTTATGTTATTGGCCATAACTGACTGATAGGGAATGGAATAGATAAATAAAGCTTAGCGGATATGTAGGATAATTAACTCCTTGGGAGAGGAATTGATAAATAACTATAAACGATTATTGGCTAAGATTTGCTATTGGGGAATGGAAAAGATAAATAACGTTTTTGGCTATTTGCCTTTACTCTCAGATAAATCAGAAATAAGTTAAAGGGATTTAAAAGTCAAACGAACAAAGATACATTCCGATTATATAAGCTAAATTATGTTTAGTATGTTTATTTAAGAATACATGGAGGCTACATTGAAATGTCACGCTAAGTAAATAGTATCCAATTAGATTTGTATTTAATCATAGTTAAATAAGTTTAAAAAGATTGATAACAGGTATTACTTCAATGATCGTTTTACCTCAACTAAATACCCAATTACAATATTCATATAATCCGTATGTGTTTTATCGTATCTGCGTACAGATCAAGTGATTTTTTGTTGTAATTTCTTTAAGCACCACAACCAGTAAATATAAGAAAAACTAAATATTTGCGAATAATAACAAGGATATAAATAGTCCTTATTAGAAAAGTAAATATTCCTAATAATGCAACAGTTGCATACAAAATAGAAAAAAAGAATGTAGCAATAAGATTGAGGTTTCTATAACGTGTCAAAAGAATATCTTACTTCCACACCATCAAATGAACCACCACCGTGACAAGCAGACCCAGGATGGAGACAGAGACTCCAACGATAGACACGATTCTTAGGGCAATAGAGTTGAAGTCAGGCTACAACCAGACAAGATGTGAATGTTGTACAGAAGTAACAATTAATTCGAAGTATTTGCTCATAAGTAAGTAACCAATAAGTAAGAGTAACGAATGAGTAAGATTTGTTTAATTATATATTCAAACAACTAAAATGTTTTTTATTAAACACATTTAGAACTGTTTCATTAATCCAAATATCAAATTATTTTATTCATGCTGAGTGGGAGAGTATTTAAAATATATTATAATATTCACATTGAATCAGAATTATATGTATGATATAAATAGCTGAATGTGATTGGGTTGCATATAAGTAAAACGACATGACGCCAACGTAATGTTTTCCCACTGAGCACTATGGTCAAGGTATGCATCCATATGGCCTTTAATGTATTAAAAAAAATATTTGGAATAATATGAAATAATTTTGACAACAACAAACAACGCCGAATAAAATAATCTGGCCTACGACGGGTTTCGAATTCAGGACCTTAGAGAGCAAAACCTAACTTAGAATTTAACAACGTATTTAAAACGGTACGTTGCTAATTTATGTATATTTGATACAAATATTTGACGAACAGCATTTCACACACTTTATTACTTGATCGATTTCAATTGATGATTATCCATAAACCAATCACGATTTTTAACAATATTATCCTAGCCAGGAGTATTGTTTCGATTGTTTGAATATAATGAATCCATTATTTATAATTTTTTGACAATCCTTTTGAAATGGTTTTTTACACGAATTTAACATCAACATATATGCAAATACATGTGGCAACATATTTTAACAAAGTCATTGAAATGATAAGTAGCAATGCTTGACCTGCACGAAAGGACTCATGAGTACTGCGAAGTTTGTGAGGTGGTCGCATTCACACGTCGTGAAGTTCACGTTGGACGAAACGAGGCGACACCCAGCGTCCGACCAGTAACTTCCTTTTCCTCCTCTGCAAAATATAGTAATAGCTGACACAGTAAATATGCTGTATGGAAATAATTAGTTTGGATTTAATCACGATTTGAAATAAAATCGAATATTTCATTACCTTACAACGATTCAAAGCATTTCATTATGAATTGAGGCTATTTTAAAATAAAATGAATGCATTATTGTTTCTATTTTTTTTCGAATGCAGGCCTATATTCTAGCGAAACGATCGTTCTACATCCAAGCAAAAGACTACTTTTCACTGGCATTTCCAGTATTTCAGAAATTGGCATGCACTATAGTGTTGATAAGAGTGTGGATGGAGATGAAATAACATCAACACTATAATCAATAAAAGTCTGTACGTCCCTTATTCAGATCGCCTAAGACTTTTCGCCTTTATTCATATATGTGTGTTTCCGTCAGTTCATAAGTCAATTTAAAAGTATTCAATGATTGGTTTAGATTGTTTTCCGTAGCATATTGTAATTATTAATAATATAATCTGAATATAATGTTACATAAAATTCATGCTTTCTTAAAATAATATTAAATAATATGTTAAATAATATATCGCGGTTATAAACGAATATAATTTAAATTAATTATTGTTAATAAACCGGTAAGGGCAAGACTAAGGACAAAGCTCCATACCCTTCGAACTGCATAAAACGGCATGATGGCGATGTATAATTTTGCTGTAAAGGAAGGTAATGACACTTGTTAAATAACGGATGACAAGCACGATAAAAACAACCAAAAAGAACGGCAAACTTAATAATAATTCACAAAAGATTACAATTTATATACTTGTATATTAATAATAAACAAATCATGTTTTAAAATTCGAAATATTCAGATGTTTCTCCTTATAAACAGCCGATCTTCCCTTTCAATAATTGTCCATTAATTAAGGTAATAAAAACATAATTTATTATATACCTATAGAAAGTGGTGTATTTTTTGTATCAAAAACAGAATACAATATCAAAAATCACAAAGACGTCATGTCTGCATGTACGTATTCGTGTAGTTAAGTAAAATATAATGTTTTTGTTCGTAATTTATGCATCATGTGTGGCTTGTAATGTTGTTTTTCATCGTAAGAATGTATCTAATTAATGTAATATTTCACGGTTGTGGTATACCGATAGTTGGTATTGCACCAGTTGATTGTGCGAAATTCTATTCCAATCGCCATGCGGGCTTGTGAAATGGTCGTCACACAGTCAACTCGTGCGATACAAGCCATCGCAACACCATATTCATGTTATATTCCTTAAGTATATAACATCATGACACTGTTCAAACGCGTGAAGAACTTTCAACAAAGTTGCGTATTTAGGGCTATGAACAGATCGAGGTTGTTTTGCGTGCTACTGCATACCTATGTTTTATCTATAATATTGTGATAAACACAAGCACAGTTTGGATATATAAACACAAAATGTATACACATTTTATTGAAACAAGTATTTGGACAGAAATTGTGTTTTATGAGAAAGGTTTCATACCAAATACCGTTCAAAGGTAAGAGTGATAGGCGGATCCAACTTGTATGTGACTGTTGGAAACATAGACAGTGATAATACAGGTCCATTTACTTCAGGGCTACTTCCGGAACTGAAATACAGGATGTCACAACACGTCCTTGCAATAATTGCATATGTTTAGACTTCATAGCACAGACACGTCGGCAAAGACATACCATAATTTCATTTTTTTCTGGCAAAGGCATGGATCTATAATTGTGTGTCTTATACAAGCAGTCGATTTGTACTTAATAAAAATACATATCGGTATCTGATTCATATTTTCTTTTGCTATTGATTCTTTAAATGACCAAATGTCGTTAGTTTATTTCATCAACATAAAATGATGAGAATAAACATTTTATTTAGGATTAACCAACATATTTTTTGTGTTAAAAAGCGTGCGATAATAAAGTTCTGGCTGTGTCTTTTCAAACCTATTCCATTAAACTCGTCCACGAATTTCGTCAATAAGCTCAACAAAGGTTTGATAAATTGCAAAATTCATGGAATCGTTTATATGAAATATAACACCGAATGATAACTCTTGTGAGATACTTTTTGTTATTTTTCGAAACTTCTCACCTGCGTTGGCCTTCTTGTTCTGCAGTAGACACAATGAATGACACGTTTCTAAACATGGCAGTTGCTGACACAAACTGTATCTCATCAATACCTATAAAACAGATTTTTTTATTATTGATTTGACTACCAACAAATGGAATTTCTATCATTTTCGTTGTTACACTTCATAGTACAGATGGGTTTAGACACCAGTTATTAATACCAAACGTGATTAATAAAAATTTCACCGTAAAAAGAGGCTCATAAAGCAATAATTTACGGCATAGAACATACACGCAACACTGAAGGCGTTGTGTTTCATTTGATTATAATATTATTTCCGGGTTGTATTTGCTTGTACACAGTGTAGTTAGATATTTAATCAATTATATATATATACCATAACAAGTACGTAATTCTAATTCTGCATGACTAAGTGTCGTATACCTCGCAGGGATGAAGCTTTCAAGTGAAGACTACTTTTTGCATTCTGAAACCATTCCGAATTTTCTTGATTAATAGCAGACGATAATTCTGTTTTCGGTATGGGGAATATGACGTCATCTAAATGCAATCTTTTTATCTCGACAGCAATATTCTCCCTCACGATGGTCTTGTTCTGCTGTCCGGTTTTCTCAAAATGTTCGCTGAAACTTCGTCCTATCTTATCCACAGCTTCTATTACTGTATTCGCAGAACCAGAATCCTGTAAAATAAAACGTATTTCGACTATGAAACAGGACGTTTAACTCGACACTTACAATACAAATGTGGAATGAATCCATTATAACACGGCGATGAAATCATTAATGACGTATATATTTCTATGCAAAATCAGATTTTATTCATTGTGGACTATCATATAAAAGATCAGACAGTAACACATAAAGAAAATATCCAATAAGTACACGGACTACTCACGTACGAACAACAATTACATTCTTAGTCATGAGTCTGTTTTGCAACACAAACTACTATATATATATAAAAGTTATTTATTTATCTTGAACATGTCTACAATATATGAACTGCTTTGC
>VMBQ01003516.1:42696-56087 GCA_007657795.1 Dreissena rostriformis | reverse complement strand
GAGAGAGAGAGAGAGAGAGAGAGAGGGAGAGAGAGAGAGAGATAGAGAGTGAGAGAGAGAGAGAGAGAGAGAGAGAGAGAGAGTGTGAGAGAGAGAGAGAGAATGATCGCAGCAAATAGTGCATGCCAATCTGGTCGGTTAGGTCCCGGGCGTATACGCATGAACCCAAGATTTTAGCGTTGTACCATACCGTTTACCTTGAACAGTGCACGTCGGCTGGAGTCCGCTCCACCAACCGGACGCGTAGCACTGTCTCGTGACGTCACCTATAAGGACGAAACCTTGGAAACAGGTGTAACGTGCCGTCGACGCAAAAGTTGTTCCCGATGTGAACGTAACTGCACCATTAACCGGTGAAGGCAGCGATTTACAATCTAAAATAAACGATCAGTATGTTTAATTCCTTTGTATGGAAATAATCCTGTTGACTCTATACAGCTTTTATTATTTTTTAGCATTTACATTTTACATACGTCATTTTATAGATACCAATGTGAATTTTTAAATGAATCAAAACATTTAACGAATAAAGGGATTGATTTGGGAAAGCGTATTACCACAAATCTTACCAATAATGATACAGTCAGGTGTGGACGCATTCCAACCAGTGTCCAAGCATATTCTACTAGTCGCACCAATTAAAGTATAACCAGTCTTGCAGCTGTACGTTGCAATCAATCCAAATATTGTTCCGCTGGAAATATCAACAAGTCCGTTGCTAGGAAGATACGGCTGACCACAATCAAACGTAGTGGTAGTTGTTTGTACTGGCGTAGTGGTAGTTGTGTCTACAGGCGTAGTGGTAGTTGTGTCTACAGGCGTGAAGGTAGTTGTGTCTACAGGCGTGGTGGGAGTTGTGTCTACAGACGTGATGTTAGTTGTGTCCACTGGCGTTGTGGTAGTTGTGTCTGGAGGCGTAGTGGTGGTAGTTGTGTCTGGAGTCGCAGTGGTAGTTGTGTCTGTAGGCGTAGTGATGGTAGTTGTGTCTGGAGGCGTAGTGGTGGTAGAAGTGTCCGGAGGCGTAGTGTTAGTTGTGTCTGGAGGCGCAGTAGTAGTTGTGTCTAGAGGCGTAGTGGTGGTAGAAGTGTCTGGAGGCGTAGTGGTGGTAGCTGTGTCTGGAGGCGAAGTGGTGGTAGAAGTGTCTGGAGGCGTAGTTGTGGTAGTTGTGTCTGGAGGCGTAGTGGTGGTAGAAGCGTCTGGAGGCGTAGTGGTGGTAGTTGTGTCTGGAGGCGTAGTGGTGGTAGTTGTGTCTGGAGGCGTAGAGGTGGAAGTCTCTATAGGCGTAGAGAGAGCCTCAGTAGTGGCTAGATTCTCATTTGTTTTTAGAGTCTCAGTTGTGGTAGGAGCCTCAGTTGTGGTTAGAGTCTCAGTGGTGGTTAGAATCTCAGTTGTGGTAGCAGACTCAGTTGTAGTTGTGTCTGCCACAGTTGTTGTGTCTGCCACAGTTGTTGTGCCTGCCACAGTTGTTGTGTCTGCCGCAGTTGTTGTGTCTGCCGCAGTTGTTGTGTCTGCCGCAGGTATTGTAGCTACCGCAGTTGTTGTGTCTGCCGCAGTTGTTGTAGCTTCCACAGTTGTTGTAGCTTCCGCAGTTGTTTTAGATTCCGCAGTTGTTGTAGGTGCCGCAGTTGGTGTAGATACCGCAGTTGTTGTAGCTTCCGATGTTGTTGTAGCTTCCGCTGTTGTTGTAGCTTCCGCTGTTGTTGTAGGTGCCGCAGTTGTAAAAACTTCCGCTGTTGTTGTATCTGCCACAGTTGTTGTATCTGCCACAGTTGTTGTATCTGCCACAGTTGTTGTAGGTGCCACAGTTGTTGTAGCTGCCACAGTTGTTGTAGGTGCCACAGTTGTTGTAGCTGCCGCAGTTGTTGTATCTGCCACAGTTGTTGTGTCTGCCACAGTTGTTGTAGCTGCCACAGTTGTTGAAGGTGCCGCAGATGTTGTAGTTCCCGCAGTTGTTGTATCTGCCACAGTTGTTGTAGGTGCCGCAGTTGTTGTAGTTGCCGCAGTTGTTGTATCTGCCACAGATGTTGTGTCTGCCACAGTTGTTGTAGCTGCCACAGTTGTTGTAGGTGCCATAGTTGTTGTAGGTGCCAAAGTCGTTGTAGGTGCCACAGTTGTTGTAGCTGCCACAGTTGTTGTAGGTGCCACAGTTGTTGTATCTGCCACAGTTGTTGTAGCTTCCGCAGTTGTTGTAGGTGCCACAGTTGTTGTAGCTGCCACAGTTGTTGTGTCTGCCACAGTTGTTGTATCTGCCACAGTTGTTGTAGGTGCCACAGTTGTTGTAGGTGCCAGAGTTGTTGTAGGTGCCACAGTTGTTGCAGCTGCCACAGTTGTTGTAGGTCGCACAGTTGTTGTAGGAGCCACAGTTGTTGTAGCTGCCATAGTTGTTGTAGCTGCCACTGTTGTTGTGTCTGCCACAGTTGTTGTATCTGCCACAGTTGTTGTAGGTGCCGCAGTTGTTGTATCTGCCACAGTTGTTGTGTCTGCCACAGTTGTTGTAGCTGCCATAGTTGTTGTAGGTGCCACAGTTGTTGTAGGTGCCACAGTTGTTGTAGCTGCCACAGTTGCTGTAGCTGCCACAGTTGTTGTAAATGCCACAGTTGTTGTAGCTGCCACAGTTGTTATGTCTGCAACAGTTGTTGTGTCTGCCACAGTTGTTGTGTCTGCCACAGTTGTTGTGTCTGCCACAGTTGTTGTGTCTGCCACAGTTGTTGTGTCTGCCACAGTTGTTGTGTCTGCCACAGTTGTTGTGTCTGCCACAGTTGTTGTGTCTGCCACAGTTGTTGTGTCTGCCACAGTTGTTGTGTCTGCCACAGTTGTTGTGTCTGCCACAGTTGTTGTGTCTGCCACAGTTGTTGTGTCTGCCACAGTTGTTGTGTCTGCCACAGTTGTTGTGTCTGCCACAGTTGTTGTGTCTGCCACAGTTGTTGTGTCTGCCACAGTTGTTGTGTCTGCCACAGTTGTTGTGTCTGCCACAGTTGTTGTGTCTGCCACAGTTGTTGTGTCTGCCACAGTTGTTGTGTCTGCCACAGTTGTTGTGTCTGCCACAGTTGTTGTGTCTGCCACAGTTGTTGTGTCTGCCACAGTTGTTGTGTCTGCCACAGTTGTTGTGTCTGCCACAGTTGTTGTGTCTGCCACAGTTGTTGTGTCTGCCACAGTTGTTGTGTCTGCCACAGTTGTTGTGTCTGCCACAGTTGTTGTGTCTGCCACAGTTGTTGTGTCTGCCACAGTTGTTGTGTCTGCCACAGTTGTTGTGTCTGCCACAGTTGTTGTGTCTGCCACAGTTGTTGTGTCTGCCACAGTTGTTGTGTCTGCCACAGTTGTTGTGTCTGCCACAGTTGTTGTGTCTGCCACAGTTGTTGTGTCTGCCACAGTTGTTGTGTCTGCCACAGTTGTTGTGTCTGCCACAGTTGTTGTGTCTGCCACAGTTGTTGTGTCTGCCACAGTTGTTGTGTCTGCCACAGTTGTTGTGTCTGCCACAGTTGTTGTGTCTGCCACAGTTGTTGTGTCTGCCACAGTTGTTGTGTCTGCCACAGTTGTTGTGTCTGCCACAGTTGTTGTGTCTGCCACAGTTGTTGTGTCTGCCACAGTTGTTGTGTCTGCCACAGTTGTTGTGTCTGCCACAGTTGTTGTGTCTGCCACAGTTGTTGTGTCTGCCACAGTTGTTGTGTCTGCCACAGTTGTTGTGTCTGCCACAGTTGTTGTGTCTGCCACAGTTGTTGTGTCTGCCACAGTTGTTGTGTCTGCCACAGTTGTTGTGTCTGCCACAGTTGTTGTGTCTGCCACAGTTGTTGTGTCTGCCACAGTTGTTGTGTCTGCCACAGTTGTTGTGTCTGCCACAGTTGTTGTGTCTGCCACAGTTGTTGTGTCTGCCACAGTTGTTGTGTCTGCCACAGTTGTTGTGTCTGCCACAGTTGTTGTGTCTGCCACAGTTGTTGTGTCTGCCACAGTTGTTGTGTCTGCCACAGTTGTTGTGTCTGCCACAGTTGTTGTGTCTGCCACAGTTGTTGTGTCTGCCACAGTTGTTGTGTCTGCCACAGTTGTTGTGTCTGCCACAGTTGTTGTGTCTGCCACAGTTGTTGTGTCTGCCACAGTTGTTGTGTCTGCCACAGTTGTTGTGTCTGCCACAGTTGTTGTGTCTGCCACAGTTGTTGTGTCTGCCACAGTTGTTGTGTCTGCCACAGTTGTTGTGTCTGCCACAGTTGTTGTGTCTGCCACAGTTGTTGTGTCTGCCACAGTTGTTGTGTCTGCCACAGTTGTTGTGTCTGCCACAGTTGTTGTGTCTGCCACAGTTGTTGTGTCTGCCACAGTTGTTGTGTCTGCCACAGTTGTTGTGTCTGCCACAGTTGTTGTGTCTGCCACAGTTGTTGTGTCTGCCACAGTTGTTGTGTCTGCCACAGTTGTTGTGTCTGCCACAGTTGTTGTGTCTGCCACAGTTGTTGTGTCTGCCACAGTTGTTGTGTCTGCCACAGTTGTTGTGTCTGCCACAGTTGTTGTGTCTGCCACAGTTGTTGTGTCTGCCACAGTTGTTGTGTCTGCCACAGTTGTTGTGTCTGCCACAGTTGTTGTGTCTGCCACAGTTGTTGTGTCTGCCACAGTTGTTGTGTCTGCCACAGTTGTTGTGTCTGCCACAGTTGTTGTGTCTGCCACAGTTGTTGTGTCTGCCACAGTTGTTGTGTCTGCCACAGTTGTTGTGTCTGCCACAGTTGTTGTGTCTGCCACAGTTGTTGTGTCTGCCACAGTTGTTGTGTCTGCCACAGTTGTTGTGTCTGCCACAGTTGTTGTGTCTGCCACAGTTGTTGTGTCTGCCACAGTTGTTGTGTCTGCCACAGTTGTTGTGTCTGCCACAGTTGTTGTGTCTGCCACAGTTGTTGTGTCTGCCACAGTTGTTGTGTCTGCCACAGTTGTTGTGTCTGCCACAGTTGTTGTGTCTGCCACAGTTGTTGTGTCTGCCACAGTTGTTGTGTCTGCCACAGTTGTTGTGTCTGCCACAGTTGTTGTGTCTGCCACAGTTGTTGTGTCTGCCACAGTTGTTGTGTCTGCCACAGTTGTTGTGTCTGCCACAGTTGTTGTGTCTGCCACAGTTGTTGTGTCTGCCACAGTTGTTGTGTCTGCCACAGTTGTTGTGTCTGCCACAGTTGTTGTGTCTGCCACAGTTGTTGTGTCTGCCACAGTTGTTGTGTCTGCCACAGTTGTTGTGTCTGCCACAGTTGTTGTGTCTGCCACAGTTGTTGTGTCTGCCACAGTTGTTGTGTCTGCCACAGTTGTTGTGTCTGCCACAGTTGTTGTGTCTGCCACAGTTGTTGTGTCTGCCACAGTTGTTGTGTCTGCCACAGTTGTTGTGTCTGCCACAGTTGTTGTGTCTGCCACAGTTGTTGTGTCTGCCACAGTTGTTGTGTCTGCCACAGTTGTTGTGTCTGCCACAGTTGTTGTGTCTGCCACAGTTGTTGTGTCTGCCACAGTTGTTGTGTCTGCCACAGTTGTTGTGTCTGCCACAGTTGTTGTGTCTGCCACAGTTGTTGTGTCTGCCACAGTTGTTGTGTCTGCCACAGTTGTTGTGTCTGCCACAGTTGTTGTGTCTGCCACAGTTGTTGTGTCTGCCACAGTTGTTGTGTCTGCCACAGTTGTTGTGTCTGCCACAGTTGTTGTGTCTGCCACAGTTGTTGTGTCTGCCACAGTTGTTGTGTCTGCCACAGTTGTTGTGTCTGCCACAGTTGTTGTGTCTGCCACAGTTGTTGTGTCTGCCACAGTTGTTGTGTCTGCCACAGTTGTTGTGTCTGCCACAGTTGTTGTGTCTGCCACAGTTGTTGTGTCTGCCACAGTTGTTGTGTCTGCCACAGTTGTTGTGTCTGCCACAGTTGTTGTGTCTGCCACAGTTGTTGTGTCTGCCACAGTTGTTGTGTCTGCCACAGTTGTTGTGTCTGCCACAGTTGTTGTGTCTGCCACAGTTGTTGTGTCTGCCACAGTTGTTGTGTCTGCCACAGTTGTTGTGTCTGCCACAGTTGTTGTGTCTGCCACAGTTGTTGTGTCTGCCACAGTTGTTGTGTCTGCCACAGTTGTTGTGTCTGCCACAGTTGTTGTGTCTGCCACAGTTGTTGTGTCTGCCACAGTTGTTGTGTCTGCCACAGTTGTTGTGTCTGCCACAGTTGTTGTGTCTGCCACAGTTGTTGTGTCTGCCACAGTTGTTGTGTCTGCCACAGTTGTTGTGTCTGCCACAGTTGTTGTGTCTGCCACAGTTGTTGTGTCTGCCACAGTTGTTGTGTCTGCCACAGTTGTTGTGTCTGCCACAGTTGTTGTGTCTGCCACAGTTGTTGTGTCTGCCACAGTTGTTGTGTCTGCCACAGTTGTTGTGTCTGCCACAGTTGTTGTGTCTGCCACAGTTGTTGTGTCTGCCACAGTTGTTGTGTCTGCCACAGTTGTTGTGTCTGCCACAGTTGTTGTGTCTGCCACAGTTGTTGTGTCTGCCACAGTTGTTGTGTCTGCCACAGTTGTTGTGTCTGCCACAGTTGTTGTGTCTGCCACAGTTGTTGTGTCTGCCACAGTTGTTGTGTCTGCCACAGTTGTTGTGTCTGCCACAGTTGTTGTGTCTGCCACAGTTGTTGTGTCTGCCACAGTTGTTGTGTCTGCCACAGTTGTTGTGTCTGCCACAGTTGTTGTGTCTGCCACAGTTGTTGTGTCTGCCACAGTTGTTGTGTCTGCCACAGTTGTTGTGTCTGCCACAGTTGTTGTGTCTGCCACAGTTGTTGTGTCTGCCACAGTTGTTGTGTCTGCCACAGTTGTTGTGTCTGCCACAGTTGTTGTGTCTGCCACAGTTGTTGTGTCTGCCACAGTTGTTGTGTCTGCCACAGTTNTGTGGTTGTTGGAGGCTCTGTTGTGGTTGTTAGAGGCTCTGTTGTAGTTGTTGGAGACTCTGTTGTGGTTGTTTGAGGCTCAGTTGTGGTTGTTGGAGGCTCTGTTGTGGTTGTTGGAGGCTCTGTTGTGGTTGTTGGAGGCTCAGTTGTGGTTGTTGGATGCTCTGTTGTGGTTGTTGGAGGCTCTGTTGTGGTTGTTGGAGGCTCAGTTGTGGTCGGAGGCTCAGTTGTGGTTGTTGGAGGCTCTGTTGTTGTTGTTGGAAGCTCTGTTGTGGTTGTTGGATGCTCAGTTGTGGTTGTTTGAGACTCTGTTGTGGTTGTTGGAGGCTCAGTTGTGGTTGTTGGAGGCTCTGTTTTGGTTGTTGGAAGGTCAGTTGTGGTTGTCGGAGGGTCAGTTGTGGTTGTTTGAGGCTCTATTGTGGTTGTTGGAGGCTCTGATGTGGTTGTTGAAGGCTCAGTTGTGGTTGGAGGCTCAGTTGTGGTTGTTGAAGGCTCAGTTGTGGTTGTCGGAGGCTCAGTTGTGGTTGTTGGAGGCTCTGTTGTGGTTGTTGGAGGCTCTGATGTGGTTGTTGGAGGCTCAGTTGTGGTTGGAGGCCCAGTTGTGGTTGTTGGAAGCTCTGTTGTGGTTGTTGGAGGCTCTGTTGTGGTTGTTGGAGGCTCAATTGTGGTTGTTGGGGGCTCTGTTGTGGTTGTTGGAGGCTCTGTTGTGGTTGTTGGAGGCTCTGTTGTGGTTGTTGGAAGCTCTGTTGTGGTTGTTGTGTCTGCCACAGTTGTTGTGTCTGCCATAGTTGTTGTGTCTGTCACAGTTGTTGTAGCTGCCGCATTTGTTTCGTCTGCCGTAGTTGTTGTGTCTGCCACATGTGTTGTGTCAGCCGTAGTTGTTGTGTCTGCCACAGTTGTTGTGTCTGCCACAGTTGTTGTGTCTGCCACAGTTGTTGTGTCTGCCACAGGTGTTGTGCCTGCCACAGTTGTTGTGTCTGCCGCAGTTGTTGTGTCTGCCGCAGTTGTTGTATCTACCGCAGTTGTTGTGTCTACCGCAGTTGTTGTGTCTGCCGTAGTTGTTGTGTCTGCCACAGTTGTTGTGTTAGCCGTAGTTGTTGTGTCTGCCACAGTTGTTGTGTCTGCCAGAGTTGTTGTGTCTGTCACAGTTGTTGTGTCTGCCGCAGTTGTTGTGTCTGCCGTAGTTGTTGTGTGTGCCACATTTGTTGTGTCAGCCGTAGTTGTTGTGTCTGCCGCAGTTGTTGTGTCTGCCGCAGTTGTTGTAGTTGCCGACGTTGTTGTGTCTACCGCAGTTGTTGTGTCTGCCACTGTTGTTGTGTCTGCCACAGTTGTTGTGTCTGTCATAGTTGTTGTGTCTGCCACAGTTGTTGTGTCTGCCACAGTTGTTGTGTCTGCCACAGGTGTTGTGTCTACCACAGTTGTTGTGTCTGTCGCAGTTGTTGTTTCTGCCGCAGTTGTTGTAGCTACCGCAGTTGTTGTGTCTGCCGCAGTTGTTGTAGCTGCCGCAGTTGTTGTGTCTGCCACAGTAGTGGTTGGAGCCTCAGTTGTGGTAGACGCCTCAGTTTGTATTTTTAACACAGCAATAAATAAAGTCGCATAAAACAACATTTTCATCGTTCTTCTTTACAGCATCAGCGGTCAGTCGAAATGGCTCGATACGTCTTCAAACAAACAAGAAATAATAACAACCGAGGAGTTACCTCTTTCAAATACATATGATAAATTGAATATGATGCAGGTATAGCATTTCACTGTTCTCTATTATCCTAATTAAATAAGAAGAATTACCCGTACAAACAATTGAACAATTTTTGCGTCACAATTGCAGAAAGAGTCCCGTTTTAATTAATTCACAAAATAATATTGTTATTCTCGCACAAGTAAGGCGACGGGCGGACATTCTGACAGACAAACGATGCGATAACCCAGGCTTTTCCTTTTGCGTGTTGATTAAAAACTAACTTTTCTATATGTTCTAAATCAAAATCTGCACTCCTTCAGAACTACTAAACACAATTAAATTCCGGGAGGCTGTGCCGATTGTTCATAAATAAACCATTAAAATCTATTCAAACACACCCATAAATCCAAGTAAATCGGAAAGGATATTAAAACGGTTCATTCAGTTTGGTCAGCGATTTTGGATCTTTGTATATTGGTGACAAGTTTCCTTATAATAAAATGTTACGAATTCGGCCATGTGTGTTGTAATGGGAGCAAAATCATTTCGAAGTTCGGTCATAGCTAGCGACTTAAAGTGACTTGTTCACATATTTTGGCATGTTATGCAGTTTGTCATTAAATGCTTTAAATTGGTAAATGTAAACATCTGAACAAAAAAATCTCTGGTATAAAACAATAATAAAGAGAGGAACCAGTTATCCTCACCTGAGTTCGAACCACTGACTCTTGGAGTAAAAGTCAGTAAGATACTCCGTCATTTGTGTTAACTTCGCTCACGGATGTACGTTGTTCATTCACTTTTTTAATCCGTGGCAAAATGTTTGAAAAGATTTATTTTGACAAACTGTGAATAAGTCCCTTTAATGACATCTACATATAGACCATAAACAAACACACCGAAGACAGTGCGCAGCTTACCCTACATTCACACTATTATATAGATAATTGTTTTGGCAATAAGTTTGACAGCAGTGAATTGACTCGGTACACGAGCGGTCGCATTTTAATCTTGCAATAATCGGTTGTAGTTGAAGTATTTATAAGACTTGTAGAAAATTCTTATACTTCGGCAGAGAGTTTGTGAATAAAGTTTTACTAATTAAACTTTAAACATTGAATTAAATTTGTTAATTTTGTTATTGATGGTATGCACATTGTTTTCAATTTGCGGCGATTACTAGATACCACTATAGTATAATGTATTAATTGCATTAAACATATTCGACTTATTCTGATGTGTCATCAAAGTACACACCGTAAACAAGGTAGTTTCACCATAACGATATGAAGTATCTGTTGTGTAATTAGATATCACAGGTAGGTCGGAGATACCTGGTATCGTTATTACGTAAACAGGATATATATTGTATTTATGTTGCTTGTAACATACCAGTTATGTATGGGATTGTTTATGTATGGGATTGTTTTGAATAGTTTCGTGTAGATAAATGATCATACGGGGTAAACAATATGATTTTAATCCATTCGTTATATAATTATATAAACATGGGCATGATGGATGCTAACATTCGCGATTCAGAATGCGGGAATTGAAGTTGTTGCGGAAATTGACACTGCGTTATATCCATAATAAACTTAATGGGAGGGCAACTTTTTGGAACACTTATTTCTTAAATGATGTAACTTACAAGTTACGTTCTTGTTTATGTAATATGTTTCTTTGGTTTATAGAAAAATATCATTTTTTGAAATTCACCGTTTCAAACAGTGGAAAATAACAGTAAAAAATATGGATAGTTTTCACTGTTTTGCTGTAAAATGACATTTGTTTGTGACTGAATGACGTCAATAAAGTTTGCCAGCATATGTCTTTGAAAGGGTATATTATCAACGGAAAATGTATGAAATATAAATTTGGGGGTTAGGGTAGATTATCATTTTTATCCACTCGTGATGATAGAAAATAAAAAAATAAAATCAATCTATAATCTAATCCACCGAAACCAACAAATACCTTCTATGTATTCTGGCTTGTTACAAACTGAATATCACCACGCAACGGTGACTGTTTTTGAATACCACGCTATATATGAGTGCATTGAAAAAGAATAATGTGGAAATATTTGTGTGTTGATAATTTCATGCGAGCTGATTTTCAGTGCACGTAAACAATTATATTCTAAATTGTATGTGTATAGCTGAGTATAATATATACAAATACTGAGATTTGTAAATCACCATATACATATTATTAAACATTTGTTTCTTAAAATAAGTTTTATAGAAGACTATATAAAAATAACTTGAAGAAAGCGATGGATATTATATAAAAATATAATTGTGAATATTATCGTACCTGAGCATTTAACCGACTATCGGTACGTAATCGTAAATCTAACTATTTACAGCTCATTTTTATCATTAAAAAAAATATATTGAAGAAACAAACATGCGGTGCATGTCTTATATTCTATTAGCAAAAATATGTAGCAAAAACGTATGATTTACCTTTCATAGTCCAATATAACACGTTTTAATGTCACTAACTTGCCTTTGAACTTGGGAGTTTCATTTATTGTGCACCATGTTATCCTATGTTTATGTATGCTCCGTTGAGGAAAACCCGATTGGAAACACATTTCATCATGCTTTATATATGCAGATCAGCCAATATTTCTAGTATCCGGTATCATTTTATTTCTTGTAATACTTTATAAAATATACGGACTTAATATAAAGACAGGCTGTGCCGATGGTTCATACATAAGCCATTAATATCTAATCAAACACACCCATTTATCCAAATAAAACGGATATTAAAACGATCCATTCAGTTTTGGTCACCGATTTTAATATTTGTATATTTGTGAAAAGTTTTCCTTATAATAAAAGGTTACGAATGCGGCCATGTGTATTATACTATGATCAAAATGGTTTCAAATTACGGTCATAGCCAGCGGCATCATCGAAAGACAGACCATAAACAAACAAACAAACCGAAGACAGTGCGTAGTTTACCCTACTTTCATACAATTATATAGATTATGGTTTTGTTAATAAATTTGACCGCAGTGAATTGACTCGATACACATAACGTCACAATTGTCGGTTGTTGTTGAAGTATTAATAAGAAATGCAGAAAATCCTTATATTTTGACAGAGAGTTTTGAATAAAGTTTAACTAATTAAACGTTTAAAGTTAATTCAATTCGTTAATTTTGTTATTGAGGGTCTGCATTTTTTTTCAACGTGTGGCGGTTAATTGATACAAGTCTATTGTTATGTATTAATCAAATAAAAATATTCGACTTTAACTGATCTGTACTGTTTGTTCATTAAATAACACATCGTTAACAAGGTATTTTCCCAAAAATGATATGAAGTATGTATGTTGTAATTATATAGCACAGGTAGGTCGTTTGACTGTACCCCGTTAAACCGTGAAACGCTTGACTATTAAAATAGTGTATAACTAAAGATATCGTGTTCCTCTTACTGCATACCTGTATGCCTGAGATGTAAATAAAGTTGTGTTCTGTTCTGTATACCTGGTTAGCTGTATAATTATATGAACAAGCCTTCATTCGCGTTTGTTGACGAAATTGAAACTACATAAGAACTTTATTAAACTTAATTTGAGACCTACTTAAATCGATGTGGCCAATTTGTACATTAAAGAACACGTCATACAAATATGTTTTTCAATAGTGATACGTACAGGCCTCATGTTATAAATAGTGTTAACCGATATTTGTAACATGAGAACTTCGTAACTTAACATACTGCACCCGATTGTATAATAAACGCTGGTTAAAGTTACCGCTCGGTAACTTTTAAACCTTTTTAAATTTGATGTTATTCAGGTTTAGTAACCTTCAAGGTAAGTTGATTGTATTAACACGATATACCGCAAAGTTACCAAACCGCAAAAAGTGGAATTTAACCACCGGTAAATTTAATCAAAACATTCCCACAATGCATTTCGTCCCCTCCCCGCGAAAATGGCCAATCTCAGTTTCGGCGCGAAAACGGGTTTTGACATTTTCGCAATGGTGAAAACGGCCCGCTTCTCCCGCGAAAAATTCCAAGGTCCTATCCAATCGGCTTACAAAGTTATACCCATGTGATCATTTGGCGAAGTTCGATTAGTTAGGCTAAAATTTCCAAACTAAATGTAAACAAGTCAAAAAAATATGAGAAAATTTGACAGCTTGAGTTAGACAATTTTCTCATATCTTTTTGACTTGTTTACATTAAGTTTGGAAATTTTCGCCAAACCAAAGCTTGAGTTAGACAATTTTCTCATTGACTACAGAAACAGTCAAACGCCACTTTAAACATTATGACACATGTAGGGATATCTAAAAAGTCATCATGCAAAGTTTTAGCTTCATATTGTAATTAAAAAAAAAATATGAAGTTTTTTTTCTTCTCCTGAAAACTTGTAGATATTGAGGTTGGCCATTTTCGCGGGGAGGGGACGATATATATATATATCGCTCCACTTAATTGCAGTGCATTCTTGACAAAGTTCACAAACACTATGGGATTTTATTTATTCAAAACTGTTTTTTGCTATTCTCCTACAGGCCAGTATGGATGGTCAAATTACTGTGCTTAAAAATACAAGAGGGCCATCAGGCCCTAAGGCGCTCACCTGAAAGCGAAAGGAACTAGACTTCATGTATTCTGAAAAAAATGCAAGCTGATTCATGAAGATTGGACCAAAAAAGTGACTTTTAACATGTTTTTTTTTAATATTTGACCTAGTGACCGAGTTTTTGAGCTCATATGACCCAGTTTCAATTTCTGCCAAAATTTCATTGGGACAAATGTTCTGACCAAGTTTCATGCAACAAGTTTTCACTATAGCCATATAAGGACAACTGCCCCCCCCCC
>VMBQ01003516.1:0-40664 GCA_007657795.1 Dreissena rostriformis | reverse complement strand
AAAATCAATAGGGGTCATCTGCCAGTCATGATCAATGTACCTATGAAGTTTCATGATCCTAGGCCTAAGCGTTCTTGAGTTATCATCCGGAAACGATCTGGTGGAAGGACGGACCGACCGACATGTGCAAAACAATATACCCCCTCTTCTTCGAAGGGGGGCATAAAAATTTAGTCAAGGTCAAAATGAGGTCACGTGATGTGAGTGTGATGAATGTTAGAAGGGACTATAAAAGCTTTTTTGTAAGAAGAATTGACGTCAATCAGGGTAAATTTGGGTTAAACAAGCAAATTCGTTGAATTGATATCCCCCGCAAAACTATAGCTTAGTCACAGACGTATACCTCCACATGCTGCATTGACACAGAATATATACAAAGGGTCATAACTCTGTTATTAACAGATGGTTTACAATGCCATTTGATGTGCATCATCCTCTTATCCATATATATATACTCATACCAAGTTTCAATGAAATCCGCCCTAGCACTTCCAAGATATGGCTCCGGACACAAAAGTGCCTGACGAACGGACAGACGGAAGGACGGACGGACAGACAACGCCAAAACAATATCCCTCCGCCTTGTTGACCTTCTGAATTAGTCCAAAAGTAGCTCAATGTCAAGAATAAGGTCAGGTGATAATGGTTAGTTGAAAAAAATCATAGATAACATCCATGCAATTATAACGCTGTGAAGCTAGCAATAGTAATGTTAGAAGAGATGCTTCATTTTGGGTTTGCAAAGTATTTGGACCTTCTGAATCAGTATAAATCCAAAAGAAGGACAAAGTCCATGTTAAAATGAGGTAAGGGTTGATATTTTTATAGATAACATCCATGAGAGTATCAAAGCTTTGTAGCATGCAATTTGATGTTAACCCTTTGCATGCTGGGAAATTTGTTGTCTGCTAAAATGTCGTCTGCTGAATGTCTAAATAAGTATTTTCTTCGATTTTTTTCAAAGAATATTATCAGAATAGCAAACAGTTTGGATCCTGATGAGACGCCACGTTCTGTGGCGTCTCATCTGGATCCAAACTGTTTGCAAAGGCCTTCAAAATCCGGTTCCAGCGCTCAAAGGGTTAAGCAAGACCAGTCATTTTGGTTCAATCAAGAATTTGAACCGTCTGAAATATTCGGTAAATGTCAGGGTCAAAATGAGTTCAGGTGATTTTGGTGTGTTCATTATAAACGTCCATGCAAGTATCAAAGCTGTGCATCAAGCAGTATTTATGTTAGACAAAACATGTCAAGAATTTAAACCTTCTGAATTAAAGTCTGGAATAAGGTCAATGTCAAGGTCAAAATGTAGGTAACGTAGATGTGTTGAGTTTAATCAAATATATATCATCCATGCAGGTATCAAAGCTATGTAGCTGGCGGTATTGCTGTTATGTGAAATTTGTCATAGGTTTAACTTCGGAGGGACAAACAGACGGAATAACGGAGAAGCAAATAGCTATATGCAGATGCAGAGTACATAAAAAATCAGAACTTAAGCAGCATGTGAGGCACATTTATAGTCACAATAAATATTCTGACAATATGTTTGTTGTCCTTAGATTGTATCTACACATCAAAATCACACAAGATAACATGCGACAATCACAATTACCTGATGTTTTCTTGCTCTTGGTTACCCCGTCACTCTTCCTTCGATCTGGAGCAGTCTTGGGCCTCTCTTTCAATTCCCTAAAATAGTTGGTGCATACAGCTATAAATACTTGTACATGAAGAGTTGACAAAATCTAGTAGTTTCATTAAAAAAAAACGGTCGTCATAATTTACTTACTTCTGAATGGAAATGCTAAAAAAGGTTCGAGTAAATGTATTTATTATATATTTACTTTGGAAGAATGAATGTGTTTGAAAATCTATAGGAATAAGCCAATTTAATTAAACAGAAATTGGACTAGATATATTGATTTATGCACATAAACTTTACCACAATTCAAAATAAAAGCACCGACACGTCAGTATAATCAGTGACAGAGAAATCATTGAGACAGTACAAGGATATTACAGTCTAGATACTGAGACACAACAGTAGATGCAAGAATGGAATTCTCACCTAACTGTGATGTGCTGGTCAGGGTGTATAGGAGACATCTGACCCTGTATTGGTCTCAACGCCCTGGCAAAGAGAGAATGGAAGTGCCGACGTAAAGGCCCACTAAGGTGCAAGAGAAAAATACTACAGTGATTTTTTTTGCACTAAGGCCTGATGGATGATGTTATAAGAATTATGTACACCTATCACTAATACGCTGCAGACACTTTTGTAATTTTATTTTTATGTCCCACAGTCAATACTGGGGGACATATTGTTTTTGCCCTGTCTGTTGGTTTGTTTGTTGGTTTGTTTGTTTGCGTCAACTTTAACATTGGCCATAACTTTTGCAATATTGAAGATAGCAACTTGATATTTGGCATGCATGCATATCTCATGGAACTGCACATTTTGAGTGGTGAAAGGTCAAGGTCAAGGTCATCCTTCAAGGTTAAAAGTCAAATATATGGGTCAAAATCGCTCATTCAATATTCACTTTAACTTCTTAACAACTACTGCAGCTAGCAACTTCATATTTGGTATGTATGTGTAACTCATGGAGCTGCACATTTTATGGGTTACAATGTTAAGGTCAGGGTCATCATGAAAGGTCAAAGGTCAATTACAAAGGCCAAAATCTGTTATTTTAAATATGCCAAAACGTCAGTACCACTTGAAACAGATTCTTCATATTTTACATGCATGTGTAACTCGTACAGCTGAACGTATTCATCAGTGACATTTCAAGGTCAAGGCTATCCTTCAAGGTCATATACTTAAAATTGGCTATAACTCTGTAACTATTGTACATAGGAACTTTATATTTTGTATGCATGTGAATTTCACACTGACATTTCCAATGCCAGTAATCATAAGTAAGCCAGGGTACCTACTGGGGGCATAGTGTTTCACAAACACATCTTGTTTATTAAAGTCTTACAAATAAGAGTTTAAAAGCCTTGCTTTGATGTACATAAACTGTTAAGGTCCTGGCTTTGTCACAAAATAAGGGAGCAATTGCAGAATCTTCTGCAAAGACACTTCTGTATTTACTGTGTCTGCCCAGGAAACAGACTCCTGAGTGTGTCTGTAAGGCTAACAATTGTCAATGCAATCAAGCTTAACTAAATATGAGTCTCCCCTGGGAAAACGAGGTTAAATGCATGTGCGTAAAGTGTTGTCCCAGATTAGCCTGTGCAGTCCGCACAGGCTTATCAGGGAAGACACTTTTAACCAAGACTGGAATTTCGTTTAGAAGATAGAAGAGACTTTCTATAAACTAAAAATTCTATAAAAGCGGAAAGTGTTGTCCCTGATAAGCCTGTGCAGACTGCACAGGCTAATATGGGACATCACTTTACGCACATGCATTAAACCACGTTTTCCCAGAGACTCGTATGTTTAAACTCAGGATTAGCCCCACTGGACTCCGCCCTCATACCTGATGTCCATGGCAGGGCTGCTGGTTGTGGGAGGGGCTGACTTGGGGCGCAGCTCCATGCTGCCAAACACCGCCTCCTCTGCTAGTCTAGGCACCCGGTTAAGGATAACAAACGTTTGTTGCTTAACTTTTTACATTGTTGCTATATAAATCACATACAAGTTCATTCAGAATTCCAGATAACATGACATTGTTTTTTAGATTAAATAAGTGGGTACATTTCAAGCTGGGGTTTTGATATTCCAAAAGTACTCATGAATAACCTGATGCTTCAAAGAGCTGAACATGATGATGATGCATATTCACCATTTAGAAGATACTTTACTTAATATCTTTTCTGGCACATTACTGGTGAGAAAAAAGTAATATGGCAAATTAAATTGAAGTTTTTTTTTGTGGCAATATTTCATTGCAGAGTAAACATACATCAATAAAACTGTGTTATTATTTGTTGTTGATACGTCATTATGTTTTTTCAGGTGCTTTTAAATTGTTAATTCAGATATGTTTTGCCTGCAGATGCATATTTTTGCTTTCGAAATAGGAACAGAACTGTATGTTCTCCACTCTCTTACTCAAATATTTTTAATCTTATTATCAACAAATTTGATCAATGAAGCCAAGACCTTTAAACGAGCATATTTTGGCACTTGTGTTATACAACAATTTAAAATTAAAACACATCTTATTTCACACAAGGATACTGAGCCTTCTTCTTCCTCTCCAATGCTTTCAGTGTTGCTTTGCTGAGTTTGGGTTGAGAACGAGAAACATTGTCAAGACTGTGGCGACCCTGAAGAAAAGAAAATATTTGCTAAACTAAATTGTAAACGTTTTGTATCAAAAACCCCTATCATAACGATCAAAAGGCAAGAGATAGATGCCTATACCTAACCACTGAGGCTCCCACAACACATGTTTTGACACAGACATACGTGGCGTGTTCTGAGAAAACTGGGCAAAATGCTTGTGCGTTAAGTGTCATCCCAGATTAGCCTGTGCAGTCCGCTAATCCGGGACGACACTTTCCGCCTAAACTAGATTTTCGCTAAGAAGAGACATCATTTAAACCAAAAATTCCATAAAAGCGGAAATTGTCGTCCCTGATTAGCCTGTGCAAACTGCACAGGCTAATCTGGGATGACAATTTACACACAAGCATTTTGCCCAGTTTTGTCAGAACACGCCACATACATGTAATCCACTATATATTCTACAGTATACAAAATCACAAACATCATCATTAAGGCTATTCAATATAGAAAGGTTGAGCAAGATTTAAACAGTAGTTTTAAACTATACATTCTATGGTGGACAAACAGACGAAGGGCCATTATTCTGAAAAAAAATCATTTCAGCCCAAAACCCCTTTCTTCATGATCGTCTACATTGTGAAAGTGTGAGCGAGATCCGCCCTGTATGTAGAGATGAGTTCAAAACAAAAGCTTTTTGTTTATTGACTGACAAGTGCAATGCTTAATGCCTCCCACTTTATGAAGGGAAAAAAAAGTCTTGCACTTCTACACAGCATGAACAACATTATAATAAAAGTTTCATGGTGATATACAGAATACTGAGAATACTGTGACACAAAATATACATGTTATTATCCTAAATTTCAACTTCAAGGACACATAACTCTGCAATAAATATTGCAACATACATGTATATACAATTATTGTCTTGTACTTTGAAATAGTATAAACAACATCTCTATCAAGTTTTATGTTGATACACAGAAATCTGAGAGAGGAGTTTACAACACAACGTACACATGGACAATTATTTATGTATCAAAAGGTCGCCTAAGTTCAAGGGCTCATTAGTCTGCAACAAATAGCGAGACATACACACCTTGCATTTCTATATAGTATAAAAAAATAAAAAAATTGATGTTGATACGCAGAAAACTCAGAGACAAGTTCACGACACAAAGTACAAAAATTCAGTCGAGGCGGAAAGTGTCGTCCCTGATTAGCCTGTGCAGACTGCACAGGCTTATCTGGGACAACACTTTACGCACACGCATTTAGCCCCGTTCTCCCAGAGCGAGGCTCATATCAATATTTTTCAGTAAGTTTTAACCCTTTGAGCGCTGGAACCGAATTTTGAAGGCCTTTGCAAACAGTTTGGATCCAGATGTTACGCCACAGAACGTGGCGTCTCATCAGGATCCAAACTGTCTGCTATTCTGCTAGTATTCTTTGAAAAAAAATCGAAGAAAATGCTAATTTTAGAAATTCAGCAGACAACATTTTAGCAGACGACAAATTTCCCAGCATGCAAAGGGTCAACATAATGCATATGTAGGAGGCACTCACCGAGTCTCTGAGCCACTTCTCCTGCTCAAGCTGCCTCTGGGTGGCAATCAGTGACATCCTCTCAGACACGGGCAGGGTGAAGAAGATCTCGTGGATGTCCAGAAGGCCCGCCTGCAGCTGAAAAACGAGACTATACCATACAAGACTGGTTTAAATAAATTGTATGAGGGTGTTGGTGGTCAACAAAAAAAGTTTTATTATTCAGTAGTCATGTGCAAACAACGAACTACTTACTAGAAAGGCTTCTTGCTATGATGAATGTGCACAATACACATTTATTAAGCCGATAAATTCAACAGAGACCCTTAAAATGTGTAAAAGCATTCTAGCAATAAACTCGGGCTGTAACACATTTTTTTATGTCTCGGCAAATGTTAAGACGCTCATCTGAGAACCCAAGGAACGTAACTGATCTGAACAGGCAGTGTTCGCAATGTTTCATAACAGACATAGAAGGAAGGAACAACTGACCCCCCCCCCCCCCCCCCCCCCNCTGTGACATACTTTTTCCCCCCCCCCCCTTGACCTTGATTCTGACCAAGTTTATGATTGAGTCATAAATGTGGCTTCTGGAATGGTTATATTGGTTTTCTAAGATATGACCTGGTGACCAAATTCTCGGATGCACAGGACATCAGGGCTTTTTTTCCTTCTTAGAGAATGGCCGTGAAAGGCCATTTCACAATTTCGATACGGCCAGTTCACAAAACTTACACGGCCACAATACTTGCCAGAACGGCCATTTTTAACTGTGAAAATCAGACTTTTTGGGCTCAAAAGTGTCAAAAAGCGGCCATTTCACAATTCATTTTTTTTTTTTTACATAAGCGAGACACGATATTGACAGTGGTGAGACTTTCCTATGGTTTAAGAGTTAGTGTTTACCAGTCAGAATATTGTTCATCTAAATGTAAGTGGTTATTTTTTTGAAAGAAAAAGTGTCCAGACAATAAAAATATGATATTTATGGATTATTCAGGGACATTTTAATATGATGCAAGTATTAAACATGCTTTTACTATACTTATTCTTAACAAACTGAATTTCACAATTTTGATAAGTTCGCGACTTGTTTTTTTGCAATTTTCAGAAGTTCGCGACTCATTTTTCACATTTTAAAGAGTTGGCAACTAATTTTTTCACAAAGTGAGGGGGCCTGGGCCGCTTCACAAAGTCAGGAAAAAAAGCCCTGGACATAGATTTGACCTTGGCCTAGATATAGTCAAGATAAACATTCTGTACAAGTAAACAAGTAAAATAAAGGTTGAGTCATAAATGTGGCTTTTAGATGAGTAACAAGGTTTTTCTAAAATTTGACCTCGTGACCTAGGCTTTGGACATAAATTACCCAGTGTCAAACAAGATAAACATTCTGAGACCAAGGTTCATCAAGACTGAGTCATAAGTGTAGCCATGAGGTCGGTAACAACGCTTTTATAAGAACTGACCTGGTGACCTAGTTTATAGTCGCATGTAACCCAAATTCAAACTATGCCTAGATATTGTTGACACACATGACCAGTTTCGACCTTGGCCTAGACATTCTCAAGATAAACATTCTGACAAAGTTTCATCGCGATTGATTTATAAATATGGCCTCTCAAAAGGTAACAATTTTTTTCTAATATCTCAATGTGTGACCTGTTCTTAAAGGTACTTTCCACAGATTTGAACTCGGCGTTGATACTGTCAAGATAAACATTCTGACCAAGTTTCATCAAGATTGAGTCAAAAATTAATTTGTGTTGACAATTCACATCACACGGCACGCCACACAACAACAGACTTTGTGCTTAGGTGAGCTAATATATGACTCACAAGATTTCGCAATAGCCATATAAGGAAAACTGCCCCAACCCCTGGTGGCAATGTTTTTTAATAGACCAGAATCGCACTCGGCTGAGATATCATTCGAACAAATGAGCTGAGCAAGTTTCTGATGATAAGGGCAAAAAATGACAACTTAAGTGTTAAGCATTTTCTATCATTTGACCTAGTCAAAAGGTTTTTGACCCCAACTGATCCAGTTTTGGCCTGAGCAGAGATATCATAGGGATCAATGTTATGACCAAGTTTCATGATGATTGGGCACTATATGTTGCCTCCAGAGTGTTCACATGGTAAATGTTAATGACAATGGAAAAAGGTGATCACAAATCTCACAATGAGAACCCATGTTGTGCTCAGGTCAGCACAAAATTGCAATTTGTTTCACATAATTAGCAGTTATTTTCAATGTTTTATGCTAACATTTCCTTTAAATAAAATAGTTGGGTCTTATTAATTCTAAATTCTAACAATGACAACAAAAATATGCAAAAAATATACTATAAAACATTTGCAGTCAACCACCAACCAAATGAACTTTGCCTTAATAGTTATTAATAACAATAAAAACCACAACAGAAAAAACACCCTCCCGACTCTGAAAGCTTAGTGTTACCTGGTTAACAATTCTCTCTAGCAGGACTCTGTCCTCCCTCGACAGGTGCCCTGTCCTCATTGGGGTCTCCGACTGGAACTTGAAGGCAAAATTCCTGGTATCCTGAAAACAGTGGAGAGCTAACATGAGATCAATTCATACTCAAACAAACATTTTCACTGGATTCAAATGGAACTCAAATCTGAAAACTGAAAGAAATTATGAAATTCAAAAAATTGAAAATGTTTAACTTCAAAACAGCGTTACTTTTGTATCACAAATATTGCAAACTTCACATTAGTACTTAGCAGCTTAATAAATTAATTAAAATACTACACCCTTATAAGCAACTTCTGAAAATGTATATTTATTCAATGCATTATATTGCTAACTTACATGTTGTTGTCATTGTTTTTATTCCAATTAAAATTACATTAATAGATTTACTTAATTGGTGTCCTAAAAATGACTACATTATTTCAGCCTTTCCAAACACATTTTTTAGTTCCTTTGAGTATAAAAACAGCAATTAACAGAGAGAAGTACTAAAACAAATTCATCTGCTAATACAAATAATACCAGAAATGCACATATATCAATAAACAATGGTATTATTTTTCCTTACATCGATGGTTTTGATGATCTCCTGCACCTTGTAAGTTCTCAGCAGACGTCTGGTGAGGTATCCCCTCACAACGGCTGTCACTCGTGCAAACTTCAGCTGCATCCGAGGCTCAAATGCCTGAAACCAAAACATTCTCTTCTTTCAACCCTTTGCATGCTGGGAAATTTGTCGTCTGCTAAAATGTCTTCTGCTGAATTTCTAAAATTAGCATTTTCTTCGATTTTTTTTCTAAGACCACTATCAGAATAGCAAACAGTTTGGATCCTGATGAGATGCCACGTTCTGTGGCGTCTCATCTGGATCCAAACTGTTTGCAAAGGCCTTCAAAATCCGGTTCCAGCACTCAAAGGGTTAACAGTTGATTGTATACTTATATATTGAGATTGTCAAAGAAAACTGCTTAAATAGTGGACACTGACAAGTTTTTTTTAATTCTGTTAATAATCTAATGAATCAACTCAATACTTGGGAACATTTCAAAGCTTCAATTCTTGAAAAATATTACCAAAAAGGGACTTATCAATATTTATTTTGAGCCGCCGGGTATTGTCTATAATTCTCTATAAAATTATGATATAAACATAGATTGTCTACATGCCTTTTCTGGAATAGAGACTTTTCTCTGGTTTCTCTGAGCTGAAGTCTGCTTCATAGGTGAGTGCTGTATCGGTTTGTAGTGCTTGGCTGGTACAGGTGTTGACTGGTTGGAAAACACCAATTGTTTGGGTGTAGCCTTAGCAAAACCACTTACATCAGACACATTGTCCCTGTCGTTGGGATTCATAAGTAGACTGGGGCTGGACGGGTAGATGAAGGGGTTGGAGGCCTGACTGGAGCCTACTCCCTGACTGGGCACAGCACTGGGCATTTGGGGAACATTTGTGAGCAGGTTCCCATGTATTACAGCCGGGTCCCCGAATGGAATTGTGCTATAGCTCGTGTTATGGCTGATGCAGCTGATGTTTGGATCCTGGGAAAAGCCCATGGGTAAGCTCATCCCCACCCCAGACCTGGGGTCGATGTTTGCCTCCATGAACGCCCGGGGGTCCATGAAGGGCCTAGGGGCATGGTAGGGCATGGTCCCATAGCTGTTGGTGAAAGGCATGCTGGGATTGTGGTACGGGTACGAAACTGGCACAGGCTTCACTGCAAATGGTGGGCTCATGGTTGCTGCAGACTACAAGAGCCATAGTAAATTTAAGTCATATCAAGATAGGACACAAGTGGTAACTAAATGTTAACTATAATATATTAAGAGACTAATTTAACAAGAATCTGACAATTCTTACATTAGCTGTGGAGAAATCTATTATCCACAATACAAAGCTTGTCCCAGTATATGTTTTGTGAAATGTTTCAAGAATTAACAATATACATGCAGTCTGCAAAATTAACCCGCCAATGCGATGAAATCTCAGCTATGGCGATGGAAAAATTTTCTATCGATCGCCTGATTTGCGATGAAAAAAATCCGAAAAGACAGTTTGTAAATAAACCGACAAATAATCAATTTACGAAAATTTGTTCGATCATTTGAGAACGAAATTGCCGGAAATTTGCGCTCAGTACTGATTTTGCCCGGTATTTTATTTATTTATTTCTGATTGGTTAGCGGATGGCACGAACATGAGCTGTAACTGACGAAAATTCTTCGGTTCTTTCCAAAAAAAGTCGTTGAGTAAACGAAACGTTGCGAATGTCCGCTAGAACTAGAATGTCTGTCATCTTGAAATATGTCTAGTGATCGATTAGCAAAGTAAAGCAGTGCAATAGCATATTGTAAAGCAATATCTTAACCAAATTATATATTGATTACGTATTTGCTAGGTAACTGGTTTTCATTTTTTGCAGTCAAACGATATGCACATTTTATTTCATGTGCAAAACACATACATTTTTTCGGATGTCGTTTTCGGATACAATATTTGTGGTCGATTATAATTTATTTTCAACATTCTTTATGAACAAAAATAGTATGCGGAATACACATGCGGTGATACGGTCCGTCTGGTTTAATAGTATTTCGCATTGTATTCACTAGAAATAGCAACTAGAAAGACTATAAAAAGGACACTTAGGGCTAATTTTCCGGATTTCAAATTTGGGACAATTGACACCCCTGTCAAACCTCACATGGCTATGTTGGTCCCTGGTAAAAAGGCAATGCCAAAATCAACATATGTATCCGTGTTGGTAAAACGCAGGAAATATGAACAGAAAGTATGTTGCATTTAGTCCTATTTAGGGTAAAAAAGTTACTAGCTTGTATTTTCTCATATTCTTGAATTGTTTTAATATGAATGACAATTTGTATCACACATCTCTGGTCTAGGCAATATTAACTTAAATGTTATGTTATGCATAGATCTCGATTAAGCAAATATTTGAAAAGGCAGTTGATGTGACAATGTATGGATATGGCCGTGGATCATAATGCTAACAATTATTATGCCGACTCAAGATGATAACTTTGAAAACAATGAAAATAACAAAATACTGTGTAGAATTTTCAGAACTCTTGTAAATAAGCCAAATATCAACAATGGAATAAAAGTCTTAACACTACTGATTTGTTTACAACTTAAACCCTTAATTGCAATACATGTATAAGGACTTTTAACGTTCATTCATGATAATATCACTGGAAAAAAATTTGGCTATGAAATATGGAAAGTTTCATAGCCACATTGGCTATGAAGACAAAAATGTTAGTTTTGCAGACTGTACATGTAATAACTGTAAGAAGAATTTGTCAAAAATGAACAAATACATTAAATCTGTTGCGGCTGTAAGTATTAACCACTAAACAGAACAGCATTGAAGTACAGTAGTTTTTAAAAGATATTCTTGAGGAACACATACACATCCTAGATTTGATACATACAAACTTCTCAATTTACCTGAGATACCTGACTGTTGGGTGGCCATGCTTGTGCAACTTGAGGAAGTGACCTTGACATTTGTGGGGTCAAGTTGTTGGGTTGTGTGAAGGGCAATGTCATCATATCAAAGCTGCTCTGTTTCTCCTTGATACGAGTTTGGTAGCTCTAGAATGAAATCAACATGCAATGTTGCATACAAGTTATTATATGGTTTAATAGCACCATGCCGAGTTAAAGCAAAAAGTAAAAACTGCTATATGGATGTGGTTTCGGAAACACCTCAGTGGAGGAAAATACCCCACCCACCTTAGTAGGTTCACCAAAAGTCTTCACTTATGAAAAGATACCGTAAAGTAAAGAACTATTTCTTTTGTCAATATACTATTGACATAAAAAACTATGATCTAAGATCCGATGATTGAAGGCAAACTTTTTAAGTTTGGTCCATACAGTGTTAATTTGTTTGTTTAATTTAACAATAATGTGTGTGTGTCTGTAAATGCCTTCATGTGAGAAAAAATATATTCTTAAGGAAAACGATGTCTACAAAGAAAACAATTGCATTCTATCCCAGTACATCTGCACTCACCTCTATCTCCTGCTGCAGATTCATCTGCTCCCTCCTCTGGGACACAAACAGCTCCTCTAGTTGGGCCTGTTGGTGCTCTATCAGCCGCTTCTGGATCAGCTCAAACTGCTCTGTCTGCATCCGGAATAAGTCCTCCTGGGACAGGTGGTTCATCGACTGAATTCTTGAAGTGTATGTCTGTATTAGCTCGCTTATGTTGTTCATGATATCCTCAGACTTTGGGTTGCCCGTATCTGCATTTTCATCTTCAGAGTCCTCTTCATGCAGCAGGGACTGTTCGTGCACTTGACTAAGGTACTTCTGAATGTGTTCAGCCTTTGCCTCGTTTTCTTGAACATCATACTGTTGATTATCAGCTTCAGTCTCTTCGGCATTATTCTGTTCTTCAACCTGAATGATTTCATTATTATTTTCACGACTGTCGCTTTGTTCTGTAACTGGAATCACAGCAGGTTCATGTTTGCCATCCATACAGGTTTTCAATTCTGTTTGCTCCTTGTCCACTGCATTTCCGTAGACCTTATCTGGTTCTATTTCAAAGTCACCATGAACAACAATTTTATCCTCATTTTCAACTTGATCAAAATGTTCAGTTACTTGTGTCAGATAAGCAGCATATTCAGCCAACTTTAAAGCATCAGTTTCCGAATGATTACCAGTCTCCGAATCCTTGTGACTCACATCTTGTACATCAACTTGAGCATCATCTGGATGATCCTGATGTTCTCCCTCTTCATCTTCAGCATCATCACTCTCAATACCATTCTCAGACAGTTCTTCGTATACCTCGTCAGCCTGATAATTATTTCCTGATTCACCTGCATCTTCATCCGCTGTTTTTTCTTCATCATGTATTTCACCATCAGTCTCTCCATTATCACTCTCTGATTCTGAGTTTTCCAACATAACCCTCTGCAAATTGCTTCTGATTTGTGCCTCATCATCCAGCATAGATCTGTTCTCTTGCAAAGATTTTTGCACCCCAGTGAAAATCACAGGAGGCAGATGTACAACCGACTCATCAAAGTCAACCCCACTCCCTTCAGAAGTATCTAGGACAGAGTTATCCTTCTCACCTTCAGCAATATCATTCTTCAGAGATATACTTATCTTCCCAATATTGTGTTGAGACAGTAGGTACGACTTTGTTATTTCTTCTTGAAGAGAAGAAATACTAGCATGGGGAGTAATTTTGTCATGCATGTATCTGCCCAGATCTGTACTGGCAGTTCCATAATAATACTGAGTGTCCATGTTGCTCTGGGATATATTTTCTTGAAGCACCTTTTCCGAACCATCTTTCCCCTTCTCTTTCAAAGACTCTGTCCGTTCACTTTTCATGCCATTCCAGAAGAGCGCTGGATGGTTATCCCCTATAGGCCCAACAGGCATCCTGGCCGTGTACACATTCCACACCTGTTGACCTCTGCCAGACCGCCTATCCACCTCAGCAGGGACATCGCTGTCTTGACTTTCATCGCCGGCTGGAATAAACTCATTCTCTTTATCCGAAGTATTAAGCTCACCATCTTCATTGTAATCCTCAAACGGGTTGTGGTTATGGATTTCACCTGGCGAACTTACAGATGAATCAACACTAGGACTCAGGGCAACTTTGCTCAGCATGTTTCTCTCAGCTGTCATTGCACTAGTGTGACTCGATGCTGCAACAGTTTCTGGCACATGATTTCTGGCACCTTGTAAAGCTCCACTATCCATATCGTCAAAATTTTCACTTGATTTTGGAGTAATGTCAAGCTTTCGAAACGAAATTTTATCTTCAAAAGACTGACTTGCACTTGTGCTTATTTCTTTAACAAGCGAATTAAAGTGAACAGTGTTCTTCAAAGATTTGGGGCTCATTCTTGATTTAGATGCACTCACAGAGCTAGCTGAACTCAATATAGAAGAAGACGCACCTGGGCTCATTCTAGATCTTGAGTGCGAACTATTTCCTGAAGTATTCTGGAATGAATTCGAATTCGAAACACTTTCCACTGGATTGCTTGATAGAGATTCATTAACGTCTCCACTAAGTATATGCTCAGGATGTCTGAGGTTTACACCACTAGCACCATAAGGAACACTTCTACTTTCACTCCAATTTTCTGACTTAGATCCTTGAACTCTAGGGTCCTTAATTTGTTCATGATTCACATTTAATCCAGCAGTTGAAGTAAGTGTATCTTCCATATTTAATGCTTGGGATAATTTTGTTAAAATATGTATTATCTGCTTTTGCCTGTCAGAGGTCAACGGTATGCCATTGTAGTCGCTAGGCAGATCTTCTGCTAGTTCAAGTGATGCAAAATCGTTCTGCAATGAATCAAGAGTAGCCAGAGCTTGTTCTTCAGATATTGGGAAGGGAAACAACTCGGCAGTTGCTCTCTGAATTGGATCCAGTTCAGACCTGACCTCTTCCCTATGATTTGAACCACTGCCTGTCCTCCTGTTTTCAAACCTCTGATATCTCTCAGTTTCTGTCTCGTGAGATATTTCCTGCTCAAGCAATGCCAGTGGATTTTGAAGAGCAGTGTCTTGATACTTAATGTCAGAACTTTTTACTTTGTTTGGACTTTTTTCAGATCTTGGAGCAACATTTTCAACAGTCTTTTTCTCTGATGATCTTTTATTTTCTTGGTTATTACACACCTCTTGCTTATCAATTTTGTTACTCTTTCTACTGTCTTTGCTTTCATTTCCTTTCACTGGTTTAAGTTTTTCTTCTTTAAGACCTTTTGCACTAGAGTTTTCTGCAGGAACATTTTTACATTCTCGTTCAGGAGCCTGTGGTCTTCCGCCTTTGGGTGACAAATGTCTTGATGCCATAGCTTTATGAAATTCTTCAGCAGAACTCACTGTCATATCTATAGTGCGAAGGTCAGGCGTAGATGACGACTGTCGCATTCCGCTGCCTCTTGAAGGAGGCCTACCCACTGGTGGATGCGGGAAGAGGCCCGATGGTTTGGGGGACAAGGAAGCTGCTTTCGGTGGACCCTCTAACCCAATCTGATCCAAATGCTGTGAAGAATAAGATTTCTGTTTCACCAAGAACCCAATTTTTCCAAGGGACTTATAGTTATGGCTGTCCCTTTTTCTCTGCTCCCCACTTCCGATAGACTGAGACTTCACTGGAGCAGAGCCAGACTTTGATGCTGCTGAAGGTGCATTTGCTGATGGAGACCTGCTAAGGGACTTTGAAGAAGCCTCACTCACTGCTGCCACAGCACTAGTCCCTGACTTCTCTGCTGTCTTTGAGACCTTAGACTTGTGGTCCACTGATGGTTTAGTCGTCTTGTGGGCCTCCTTGCCTGCAGGGCTCGATGACTTACTAGATGACCTGCTTGCCTGCTTAGCTGCACGCTTCTCCTGCAATAGATGTAGTCAGTGAGGGCATCATCACAGCACTTATACTGCTACAGTCTTAACTCTTTCAGTGCTGGAACCGAATTTTGAAGGCCTTTGCAAACAGTTTGGATCCAGATGAGACGCCACAGAACGTGGCGTCTCATCAGGATCCAACCTGTTTGCTATTCTGATAGTATTCTTTGAAAAAAAATCAAAGAAAATGCTAATTTTAGAAAGTCAGCAGACGACATTTTAGCAGACGACAAAATTCCCAGCATGCAAAGGGTTAACTGTTATAAACATGGTAACTAAATGATGATAATTTTGCTGAAAAAGATGTCATGCCATGCTTGACATAAAGACCATTTAAATCAAAATATTGTCAGTATTGATATTTTTTTTGTAATCCAAATAAATGCTTTCTTGTTATGACTTTCAAGTAACAAAAACAAATTTTGTATTGTCATTAAATACAATAACACAGTATAAAGAATACAAATAAATGGAAATAAAACAAGAATTGGATTATGCACATACAAATGTTAATCTTACATGAACCAGGCACTGCATGCATTGTCAGTCTTCAGGGAGTATATAAATTTATATCACAAGTTAATTACCATTATATGATGAAAAATGACTTTGCTTCCCAACTTAGAAAACAAATACAAATATTCATTGTCACATTCACAGACACAAACAACAACTGATGCCAAAACAACAAGTGTAATGAAAAATACCCTTACCATTGAAATAACACATTTGTGAATTAAGGAGCTAAGTGAAATGATGATGTTTACGTGATGTTTTTATAGTGCACACTACAAACATACCCTATATCTGTTAATAAGAAAAACAAATAAATAATCAGTTAATAAGAAAAACAAATAATCCAATCTTAACTTATTTGCTTATAACCTTGACTGAATTTGCATTCCACCGATATTGCCAAAGGTATATATAACTGAGTTTATTTCCTGCGGTTTTCCTCAACACTTTTGGAAAAGTATAGGTTCCCGTTTAATTGGGAAAGTAAGCTTTGTTTCAGCAAAATTAGACATTTTATCACATTCACTAGATTTATTTCAGATTCCCCTAGCAATGTACAATAATTGAATGGAATTGCGGGAGACACTTAGAAATAACGAAAGTAAAAGAAGCATATTGTCAATCATTTAGCATAACTATGGTCGATCATTTAAAGTCCTTTAAGGATTTTTTTCTCTGATAAGGAAAGTTTTTGCCTCAAATAAGGGGAAAATGGTAAGAAAACAAGCAAATTCATAGAATTGATATCCCCATCAACATATATTTTGTTTACGGATGGGTGCAAATCGCACGGATGAACATACTACCATACAAAGGGCCATTACTCCCTTATTAACAGATGGTGTACAATGCCATTTGGCGTGCATCATCCTCTTATCCATATATATACTCATACCAAGTTTCAATGAAATCCGCCAAGGCACTTCCAAGATATGGCTCTGGACACAAAAGTGCCTATAGTAAAAAGCATTTTTTCAAGATACAAAGGGCCATAACTCCGTTATTAACAGATGGTGTACAATTCCATTTGGCGTGCATCATCGTCTTATCCATTGTATACTCATAACAATTTTCAATGAAATCCGCCAAAGCACTTCCAAGATATGGCTCCGGACACAAAAGTGCCTATAGAAAAAAGCATTTTTTCAAGATACAAAGGGCCATAAATCCGTTATTAACAGATGGTGTACAATACCATTTGGTGTGCATCATCGTCTTATCCATATATATACTCATACCAAGTTTCAATGAAATCCGCCAAAGCACTTCCAAGATATGGCTCCGGACACGAAAGTGCCTATAGTAAAAAGCATTTTTTCAAGATACAAAGGGCCATAACTCCGTTATTAACAGATGGTGTACAATGCCATTTGGCGTGCATCATCGTCTTATCCATATATATACTCATACCAAGTTTCAATGAAATCCGCCAAAGCACTTCCAAGATATGGCTCCGGACACAAAAGTGCCTATAGTAAAAAGCATTTTTTCAAGATACAAAGGGCTATAACTCCGTTATTAACAGATGGTGTACAATGCCATTTGGCGTGCATCATCGTCTTATCCATATATATACTCATACCAAGTTTCAATGAAATCCGCCAAAGCACTTCCAAGATATGGCTCCGGACACAAAAGTGCCGGACGGACGGACAGCCGGACGGACGGACGGACAACGCCAAAACAATATCCCTCCGCCTATGGCGGGGGATAATCAGATTGGGCGATTTTCCTTTTCGTGTACGAGCTTTATATGGAAGAAAAAGGTTGATTTCATAACATGTTCAAATGATGCTGATAAATAGTTTAATGTGGTCACAAGAACATACAATAGCAATAGTGGTACATGTCATAAATTGGTGCCATACACATATATTAAGACCAGCTCCCAATTAATATTTCTGAAACAGCAAACCATTTCCAATGCTCAATATGTATCTAATTTTTCTAATCAATCAATTTCTAACTGTTCACAAAGAATTATTAACATTTAATTTTGTATTCAATATCCATGTGATTTGAACATATCATTATGTAAAAATTAGGTTGAATCATTTTTATAGGAGCATTTAAATTGAGAGAAAAATATGGAAATAATCTACTTTAATACACATGTAATTAAAATGTAGAGATATAATTGCAGGCAGAAGTGTGCAGAAGAAAATAGTTTGGCATGCACAAACATCACATTGCAATTCCTACTAGCAACTTGTAGACTCCATTTGTTCGAGGCAGTTTACTGCGACTCTTTAAAGAAAAGGCATTCTGGAAAAGGTACCCAAAAACATTCAAGCAACAACACCACAATAAAAAGATGATCTAGGTGCTCACATGGACAAAACTGCTTGATAATTGACACTATTATTTAAATGCTATTAACTATTCAGCAAGTTAGAAGATAATGATACTTTTGTGCCTAATATGATAAAATATTAATACATTAAAATGTACCCGTAAAATTGATTAAAAGAAATGTAAAATTGCAGCGAAGAACATCATTTAAACTGTTGATGATTAAGTGCAAAATATTGTTGCTACTGAAAGCCAAACAAAAATGATTCAACAAAACTTGTTGACAAATAAAAGTAAATAAATAAAAGCAAATGTTTTTATATAAAATCAATCCGATTACGCTTATGAAGATTTTAAGAAACAATACATCCATGAAAGGCATTCTGTCTGACTTATATTGCTAGAAAAAAATTAAAAACATGCTGACTTTTATATGGTAATGACTCAATATATTACACAACACTTGGTGATGTGTACAAACTATAAGCTCAGGCAAAAATCAGAAATTATTCACTGCTTAACAGTTGACAATTGTGCAAATAGCCTAAACCAGCTGTTACCTCCACACTGGCAACAATGGACTGGACCTTGGCCTGAAGGTCGGCTTGTCGTTTGCTTTTGACGCGTGCCGCTCGGTGGACTGCTTCACGTTTGTAGGACTTCATTTCATCACGGCGACCAGGGGTCAGCTGAAGATAGAAATACAGTAGCATTCATGATGAACAAACTTCTTGATTTTGTTATTGATTGTAAATTGTTGTGTATTGTCCATTCATTGAATAGTCATACCACAGTAATTTAAATGATAATTAATGTAGTAATGTACAATGATTTCAAAATATACGATTGCTTTATTTATTACCAGTACTGTAGCTGTATGCCCATTTTAACGCTTGCCTTCTTGTTCACATTAATAAAAAATTATTCAATGTCATTAAGTGAAATTGTTTATACAGTGTTAGGGATTATATTACCACATATAACAGAGTATAACAGCTTAAACCAATACATAATCTTTGCAGCACTCACTGCTGTCTATGTCCCTGGCTTGGTAATCTCAAGAGAATGGATGAATGAAGCTTGCTAGCACTAACAACTCAAGTGAAAGCTTACCACAGGAGGAAGGATTGAAACCCCATTGAAACATGAGGGACATGAACTGCAGGTCGGCAATGTGAAGCTTACCACAGGAGGTAGGATTGAAACCCCATTGAAACATATGAGGGAGATGAATGCAGGTCGGCAATGTGAAGCTTACCACAGGAGGTAGGATTGGAACCCCATTGAAACGTATAAGGGACATGAACTGCAGGTTGGCAATGTGAAGCTTACCACAGGAGGTAGGATTGTAACCCCATTGAAACGTATGAGGGACATGAACTGCAGGTCGGCAATGTGAAGCTTACCACAGGAGGTAGGATTGGAACCCCATTGAAGCGTATGAGGGACATGAACTGCAGGTCTGCGATGTCCAACAAGGGCTGCCCCTCCTCGTCCAAAGCTCGACTGCGACTCTCGAAGTACTGCAGCAGGTCACCCATGTCTGGAGCCTAAAATATGGAAAACATTTCAGTGTTTTCTACACAGAATATTCCAGGACTGCAATTTTGACCTTCAGTGTTTTTCTTTTATTAGAAGTCTGTTCTTGAAAAAAAAAGCCACAAAACTAAGTGAAAAAGTCCCGGATCAGTCTCTGTGAACTTCAAAGGATGATTAGGGATGACATATTATGCACATGGCTGCATTAAGTTCGGTTTTCAATATATTTTTTATTTACCAGCTTTGTTTCATGCTCAATTAAAGTTAATTAAAACTTATTTCTGCTACCAACTGTTCTATTCCCAAATATTGTGTACCAACTCTGTTCCATTAAAAGTTGTATTAAAAATATAGTCTGGGTGAAATTCCAAATTTTAGAGCTATAAACACTGTTTTTTTTTTCAATATATTTGTACCAACTCCACCTGTGTTTCCAAAATACCTGGTATATATTTAATAATTTATACATCAACAGGGCTTTAGTTAAGAGCCATTTAGCAATGAAGACAGTAATTCCCTTCAGTGAACATGGTTGTTTTATATTTAACAGTATCTTAAAAACAAATAATGATTTATACATCTTAAATCGTTTTCTTCTAGACTTGTGTTTAAGATTTAAGCTTTAAGATGCTAAACAAAATCATCCTTTTAAGTTAGTGTTATTAAATTCCTATTAACTTATATTGACCGAACTTAAGTATAAAATAATTGCATCATTTACTATTAAGTTGATTTGTAAATCATATTATGTTGTAATCATCACAGTGAATAGTTTTCACGACACATACTGGTAATAAATTGCTTGACACTAACATTTATTAAGACTTATCAGATAAGCTGTTGAACAAACCGGTAAAAGCAACAAGTAATATCTGTTAAAATATCAATAAAGTTCATGCAATTTAAACTTGATAACAACCCAAGCAGGAACATTTGAAATGCAGTCGCACATACCCAATAATGTATTTCCTCTACAAACCAGCCATCAATACCAGCACACATTCAAACAGAGGGGGAAAAGAAGGACTGACAGAGATGTTAATTATTCATGCATGAGCGGCGGATAATCAACTTAAAACACTGAATCAAACAGATGCTGCCAATAAGAAAACAATTGATACGTCAGTCATTTCTATTACTGACATAAACCATCGCTAAATGTACCCATAAAGAACAACCTAAGCTCATAAGCAGAACTTGCCCTAATTAATTGCAATTCTGTTGGCTCTGATACCGTCATAAGCTGGGTTTAGTTTCATAGAGAACTAATACACTATTAATACATATTTTTTAATTATTTTAGGTTTTTTACATTTTACAAACAGTAATTATTATTGTGTCCTTTTTCAACATATTCTGAATAATAAAGAATGAACACAACTTTAACCTTATTCTGGCTAGATTTTTCACAATCAGTGCCAAACAACATGTCAGTTTTGATTTAAAACAAACACACACTCATAAACCAACGTTGCTAATCCATAATGCTATATAGATTAACAGTTATCTTGAAATACACTAACGTATCAGTAAAAAAATCCGTTTTCAATTTATTTACTTACAAAACTTTAAAGAAGCTCTGATACAAACAAATCAAACTGTACATTAAGGATCACTACCTAAAGGTAAAACATGGATTTAGGCTAATCAATAGAATACACCTTTCTTACTTCCTTAGATCGCTGTCAAAGTCTATTCATTGCCATTTTAATATGAGATTTATTTGAAGTAAATATGTATACATGTATACAAAGGTCTTAAATAGTTCCATTACTGTTCAAGCTCTGGAGAAAGTTTAAATGACTTTTCATTAAACAAAAATCACGCTTCTTGTTGGTGCTTAGCCACTTTGTCCAAATTAAAGTAAAGTGACTAAAGTGATGTGGCTTGACATGGGCAGATTGATGTGGGTTGACATGGGCAATAAGCAAAAACTCTGTTTAACAAATATCCAAGATTTAGTGTTGTAACAGGACGTGTTGGTTTTAGACAAATGCAATACCCTAAACAAAGAACTTGAATTATTTATTAAATTCCAAGAAACAGACCATTGGAACTATTTACTTAAGTCCATAAACAGGCCATCAGAACTGTTTATTCAAGTCCATAAGCAGGCCATTAGAACTATTTACTTAAGTCCATAAACGGGCCATTATAACTATTTCCTTAAGTCAATAAACAGGCCATTAGAACTACACAACAGATCCAATACATCGCGATTGATGGGGTCCAAAGATCGCGATCGCAATATATGTGGCGCGCGATATAAATCCAGGCATGTCTGACTAAATTTATCCCCATTTTTTTTTATAGATTTCTGAATGTAAATATTGAATAACACAGTCATAAGACAGCTGGTAATAACAGCATACATATTTGATGTACAAATTGTTTATTAAAAAGGTAAATAAGCTTACCTTTTTATATTTATATCCAAATATATAATGAAATTAATAAAATAATGCATTAAACGATAAAAGACACATCAAAACCGCTATTTTGTACATTAAAAATAATTGTGACAAAGAGAGACTACTCTTATTACTTTTTTTTACTCATAATAAACTACTGTAATTACTTCCCTTCATTTCAACAATGCTGATTTAGAACTCTAGTTTAAAAATAAATGTGTACGCATTTATTGGCATTTATGCTTTTATAAACTAAGTGATTGAAAATAAAATTCTTGGCAAGATGGTAAAACCAGAATAACCACCCTATATAAACAACTAATGTTCGGTTAAAATATAAGTTATCACTGCCATATAAATGTCTTGCACTTTATTCAAACCCATTCACCCATTGTGTGATTTTCGTTACAAACTACATTATGTGTGTACAAACTGATAAAACTTCGGCGGGAAGCTGTAAAACAACCTTTGTTCAGCTAAATGCTTTCACCCAGTAGTCTGTACACACCACAAATTGACATCTGATGCATCAGGTCAATGATTACACAAGTGCTAAATCTGTCCCTCGTGTGTCAAAGAGTACATGGTTTCAACAATTTCCTGTGTCGGCAGATTAAAGCTCCTTAGAAAATTCCACACGCTTAGCACCTGTTCAATTGGACAATTGGAAACCGGTTCAGGGCAATTTTTGGGAGCCATGGCCGATTCGCAATATATTGGAAATCGCAATATATCGAATCGAGATTTATTGGATCTGTTGTGTATTTATTTAAGTCAATAAACAAGCCATTAGAACAATTTACTTAAGTCCATAAAAATGCCATTATAATTATTTACTTAAGTCCATAAACAGGCCATTATAACTATTTACTCTTAAGTCCATAAACAAGCCATTAGAACTTTTTACTCAAGTCCATAAACAGAACATTAGAACTTTTTATTAAGTCCATAAACAGGCCATTATAACTATTTCTTTAAGTCCATAAACAGGCCATTAGAACTATTTACTTATGTTCATAAACAGACCATTAAAACTATTTGCTTAAGTCCATAAATAGGCCATTATAATTATTTATTTAAGTCCATAAACAGGCCATTAGAACTATTTACTTAAGTCCATAAACAGGTCATTAGAACTATTTAATCAAGTCCATAAACAGGCCATTAGCATTATTTACTTAAGTCCTTTAAACAGGCCATTGGTATTATTTATTTAAGTCCATAAACAGACCCTTGGTATTATTTCTTTAAGTCCGAAGAAGGTTAAGGTGAATTGGGTGCATTGGCAAATTTAAACATTCCGAATGTAAAAATTATATATTATGTGATACAGATTGAGTTCAAATAGTCACACACTGAAGCAACAACTGTATAAGTATCCAAGTGTTGATGCTAGACAAAAAGAAAAATTAAAGTTAAAGCACTAGATTGATCAATAAAAGCACTATTTAAGTCAAGGTCAAATTGAACATCTGTTTAAGAATATCTGAGAGAGGTTGTAATTCATATTGGTGCTCAACAATACAGTAAAATCTACTAGACTAGTTAGGCTTGACTGGAGTTACAAAGAGGATCATCCCTATATGTCTTTTACTTCAAAATAACATCGGGATAATCATGAAGTTTGAGTTCAAATTTCATGAACACGGTCATACAAAGTAATTAAGTATAAATTTTATGAGAACATGGTGATGCCAGAGATTTCACATTTACCGATGTGTGTAAAAATGTACATAACTTTTAAGTAAAAATTAATATTGATATATATAAATCAGAATGATAATGTACACAAAATATAATTCCAATGACAAAATCAGCAAAGAAATTAGTATTCAAAGCAAATCTGAATTACATAATTCAATACAGAAGTGACAACTATTGGTTTAAGTTCTTCACTTTGTTTTACATACCAATGTGTGAACAGAAGATTAAATGGCCAAGACTTTTTTTTTACCTTTAATCTCCTGTGTCGAAATAATAAGGGTCCCATAGGAGGACTGAGTTCTGTCATAATTCTGTATTCCAATAATTATCTCAAAGTTTTAAAACTTCAACCATTTTTTCATGACCATGATCATACTTTTTATTTCAACCATATTTTAAAAAAAAAACTATTTTCAAAAACTGTGTAATCCTTGCTTTCGTAAATTTTAATGAAACAAAAATTCACTGTCGTTTTTGATCCTTGTCTTATTGTTGCAACCATTGTTTTGAAAATAACTGTAAAAACATATTATATTACACGTGTAAACTTGCTGCCCTACCCATGATTCATATGTGACGTCTTTCAACATTTAAATTACCTGTACTCATTAACATGAAATTAATCCTCAACAAGAATGCCATGCCCATTTCTAAATTGACACCTGTCGAAGTCACACAACAGACAAACAGAATAACTAGCTTAGAGAACAATGCAAATAGCACAATTTCTTTTATAATATTTTTACACGAAATTGATATTTTATGGACCACGGCAGACTTGAAATTCAATCTCCTAAAAACAAATGCAATCAGCTGTTACCCAACAAACCCAATCAGCTGTTACCCACACAATGTCAACAAACAAATGTTACAGAAACAGTGTCAGCTTTGTCTCATATATCGTTATAAACAGGCTTCTTTGAGAAAAAAAAAGCAATATTTTAGTGTATACATTACAAACTAGTGGTCATATTAGATTAAATAAATACTGAAAGGCTCTTCTTAACAATACATATTATGGATTTGTACAAGACTCAGGAGCGGGACCCTAGCCTTCAAATAGTGTTGCATTTTTTTGCTAAGCTTATTTTGGCCATTTAATTAGTATCTAGTCTAATTGCTGGTCTCACAAACTTCTGATAAATACCAGGTGTAGGCCATCTCTCCTGTGAGTGGTGACTCACATACCTCTTAATTAATGACTCATATCTTCCTGCAATCAAACCATGACTGCGGCAATTAAACCATGACTCCGGCAATTAAACCATGACTGCGGCAATTAAACCATGACTGTTTGCCAGTAATGTTTAAACTTGCGTGGATTTTACATGGATAGATTTATCTCTGCGTGGATTTTACATGGATAGATTTATCTCTGCCGTCACTATTGTTGTTCCGGCAGTGATGTAACTTTTTCCCTGCCGTCACTATAGTTGTTCCGGCAGTGATGTAACCTTTCCCTTCCGTCTCAGCTATTTCATGAAGGGGACTATAAAAGGCCCAGGAAACTCGTGAAAGGAAAAAGGGAGGACAAGGAAACGGATGGATGCTTTAAATATATGTTGTTGAAAACTTGTGCTTTTAAATTGTAGTCTTATATACGTGTTATATCTTTTCATACTAGTGTATTTCTTAGTGTCATTTCTAAGTGTATTTCTTGAATAAAAGTGTTAAGAGTGATTGTGAAATAAAGTTTAGAAGAAGATATTCAACTCAGTTTTGATTTAATCATTGTTCACAATAAACAATGTGGACTGGTGGCAGCAAAATTACCGCTGAGAAATTGCCCAAACTGATCCATGTTGTTTTGGGCCATGCGCTAAATGACCGTGGGGAGAAAACGGTTACAATATCCAGAAAAATAGCGCATACATGTAAATAACAAAATGGGGATAACTTTTACACAATAAGGTGTAGAGGGAATGAAATTTCTTGAAGTTACTTGCATTTTGTTGGAAAACTGCATGACTTAAAAAAATCTGAGGAAATGCAGCCTTTATTTGTTTTCAAGTGCACACTCCAAAAAGCACTGCTAACAAGCAAATTCGTTGAATAAATATCCCCCGCCAAACAAGAGCTTTGTCACAGATGTGACCTATTCCCTTACATGCTGCATTGACACAGAATATATACAAAGGGCCATAACTCCGTTATTAACAGATGGTGTACAATGCCATTTGGAATGCATCCTCCTCTTATCCATATATATACTCATACCAAGTTTCAATGAAATCAGCCAAAGCACTTCCAAGATATGGCTCCGGACACAAAAGTGCCGGACGGACGGACAACGCCAAAACAATATACCTCCGCCTTTGGCGGGGGTTTGGCGGGGGATAATAATTTGATTTAACTCTCACATGTGATAAATACCTAACCAAAAAGTGTCATAAGTTCATAATAAAAAAAAAATATGTATTTTGGAATCAAGCGGGTATGCACACTAAGTAATGCGGGATAACGCCAGACGGGCTAAAAGATAGCACAAGATCCCCACTGCCTTTTATTGTTCTTTCAAATCTTTTTTTATGAACAGATCTATCACCGGTATTTGATGTAGGCAGGCCTCGTCACTAACTTTTTTTTCAACTAGCCCATTCGGGCTAGTAAATGCAGAACCTACTAGCCCTGACCAATCTTTCATGTGCCCTGACCCAAGTATTATCAAAACACTTATATTTATCATAGAAATAAAATAGGTACTGACGTGTTTTCTCGATAAAAATACGTTCCAAATCTATTTCGAGATATGATCCGTTAAAAAGCGTTTGTTGTCTCCTACTTCACTCTGGGATTTAATTGTCATCTGATCGTACTGTATTAAGATTTTTACATCTTTGAAAAGCTTATTTAAAATGCAGTTTATTTTAAAATTCCTCGAGGAAAGCATGGGCTTTATAATTTGATTGATGAATAAAAACTTTGTGGCGCATTCAGAAATCGGTGTTGAATTTTCTAGATTGTGGAGACTTTTTCTCTGCATTAAAAGCAATTCGTTTACGCTGTATCTACCGCGCTACGGTCGTTGAGATAGGTCAGTATTAATCTGTGACATTTACAGTTATTGTATACACCTTCATGTGGGGACGCGTGTATTTGGCTGCCTGAGCGCTGATTGGCTGATATGATTACCAAGAATGTGATTGACAGCCGGCATCATGTCTCTCATGTTAGGCAAGTGGGGTTGTTGTTTGCCGCACTACACAAGCGCGAATGTGATGTACAAAGAAGGCACAAAATTTGGACCAAACTGGATTTAGTTATGAATGTCGAACTATACAGAAAATTTAAATGCGTGAAGAAAATTAGTGTCCACGGCCGACTCATGAATTTAATTCGGTCTAGTGAAGGTCAAATGTACCGAACCCGGATTGACGCATACACCTTTTGACTCGCCGCGAAGATGAAGGGAAACACCGATATTTATTTGTTTACTTTCGGAAGAAAATTCTGCATCGAACACAGGCCAGGCGGATAATCCCGAATTTCGCCGTGTTTCTGTTGGATCAATCAAAAGCGGGATAAATAATGGGCGATTACGATCGTATTTCACGTTCGGAAAAGTAAAAAAAAAAAAATGATGGGCAAACCTGACAATATTTTATCGGACATTTAGGGCCGACGAGCTACGAATTTTGATAGGCCCTTGAATGTTTATGTCGGAAATGTAGGAACAAATAATCCCGCCCAGAATACACACGACTGGTCGGGCATGTTCCTGGGACATTGGCTAGCCCCGACCTAGGTACAGGCAGTGAATGTCGTTCGGACGTGCCTTAGTGTCGAGCCCTGGTAGGGTATAATAATATATCGTCAGGTTACCCAAATTTGTTAGATACACACAGTAACATCCAAGTCTAACATGTACAGTCAGGTTACCATTACCGGATCCTTACCCATAGCGGATCACTTTGATGTTCAAGACTGCGTATCGCGATAAATAGTCACATACAGAAAACGATTAATAACAAAAAAAAAAAGAATATAATTTATAACTGGCAATGTAACTTGGTCATTGTAAACAACACAGTTCATGTTTCGACAGTTCAAATAGCGTGTTAGATGCCCTCCTGAGTGGTTTCGATCACGTGATCTGTTATGGCTACAACTGATCCGTTAATGCATGAATTCTGAGGCAAAAAAAAAGGTATCACAAATACATTTTGCCTGCGTTTAAAGTTTTCCTTGAAACAATTAAATGAAATAAATAAATAAACTATATAACTGTAAAAAAAAAATTTTTCATGCATTATAATATCTTTAATTAATATTTTAATCAGTCAAGACTCAACTTACATCTAATAACAAATAACTAATGCTAATATACATTAACATATTATGCAGACGTTTCACCCCCAAAATGGGGGTGAAACGTCTAGGGAGGAAACCTCTGCCATCCGGGTAATGGTAACTTGACTGTCATGTCAGCAATCTTTTTTCTGACTGACAGCGCGATCTGTTAATAATACCCGAAAGGGGAGTTCAACAGTATCCGAAGATAGATAGATAGATAGCAAAACAACATGAGCAATTAACAAGATAAAAGTGTGGGTCAAATTGACATTGATTTTTTCTAAATACTTACGTTTGATGATAAATGATTCGCAGCCATTATGAAGCGAGGTGTGTAAGAAAAATAAGGCAATCAGTCATAAACGCACGTATCAAGCAGTTCAGTATTCGCACATTCTCGATTCATCACTAAATCATAGTAAATGACACTATCATGCTCTGGTCAAGTCCAGACACGATCCGAGAACATCAATTGGTTTCTTTTATTTGTCAATACTTTATTCGGGTATTGTGTTATTTTTAAATATGTTTATTGAGCACTTTGTGACACGAAACGATCATCATTTGCTATGTTTGACTTATTCGACAGTAGTATGAAACTTGGACTGCAACCACGACCGCCATATTTCAACAAACATCATCCCAAACTAACGTAAGAACTGTTGTGATTGGTTACTTTGTTATACGTCGACCAATCATATAATTCGATAGATACTTGACATGTAAACAGATCGTCACATGACAATATGGGGAATGGAGGATTTTTTACATTTCAGTGTCTTTTTTATTATAAATCTGCAGTTTAATTAATAATTGTAAGTATTTTTATTGAAGTGAAAGCAATTATTAATACGGTTGTTAAACGCCATCTGCGTCAGCAGATACATGACAGTTTATAATAACAAAATTATCAATGGCACAATTATTTTGTTGTGTGCAATTCCAATCAATCAATTAATGAATCATGCTGAATTCAATAATGCCTTGGTTGAATATGGGAATTAACCCATATTCATAATAGAAAGTATAACATTCACTATTAAAAAATACAGTAAGTTAAAATATCAATTATCTTACTTTGTAACTTTCCTTTGCCTAACAATTTAAATTTCAATATGCTGTATTTTGTTTTCTATTTTATTTCATGCCTTTTTCATGGGTGAATTTAAATTTAAAGGACACATATTTAGTGTAAATATTTTTTTTTAATTGCGAATGCCAATTTAATTAACTGTTCTTGTTAACTTCAAGCTTTATAACTTAAACAAGTTCAGTAATTCGGGTGATACAGCTCAGGGTCAGGCTATCTATTTTGTAGAAAAATGTATGCTGTTTTGTTCTAGGGGCATTTCACACAAGAAACTTTGAATTTGATGTGTAAAAAACAAAGACAAAGATTGTTTCAGTCAGAATTGTTACGCAGAGATTGTTTCAGTCAGAATTGTTACGCGAACTGTATTGATTATCACCTTCCAATACCCTTCAATGTCACCTGCTCCGGTATGGTTGAATTTTGCAAAAACATTTCCTACCTTAAACATGATAATAGCATAGTGTTAATACTTCAGTTGGCATAATCCATATTTAATTCTTTAAATCACTAATCTGGATTGAAGTTTAATATTCATCATTATGTCATTTATGTGTAATGACACTACAACCACTTTAAAACATGTATCTGTTGTTATTCATACAGAACAATAAAACAACTTTCTGATTTTGTTAACACCCTTAACATTTTCAACTAAAAAAGAACTAAAGGAAATAAAAAAATTCAACGGGTAAATATGCTTGTTGCAGATACTACTAGAAGTTCCACAGAGTATAATTTTGCTTTGTGGTTATTTTTTTTTTCAGTATAAAATTACATAGTCTTAAATTTAAACTTTATTTTTACAGATCTGAATTTGAACATTTGGGGATATCTTTTGATTCAGTTTAAGGAATAAACCATTACATGTACTGAGCCCAAAAAGTGTATAAATAATTTTATGATTTTATTTTAGAGTCAATTCAAGATGAATGCAATCATATCCCTGTGCCATTTTTGTGAGCTCCATGGGCCAAAAGTGTTGTTCTGCACACAGCCATTCCACCCAGAGGAAAAGGAAGTGGGAGATAATGAAGGAGAGACAGACGGCAGTGGTCACCGCAGAGTTATGTCCCCAAGTTCTGCGTTGGAGCCTCAAACACCCACATGCGGAGCGAACTCTCTTCCAAGCTATAAAAATGATTTATGTGAAGTAAGCAAGCAGCTATGGATAATAAAATGATCTGTATGACTTGTGGATATGTCTGAATTACATTAATACACAAAGGCTTTTAACATGTTGCTGTTAAAAGAATATGTTTTCACCAATTATTATCAAAGCAATTGGTGCCATTTTTGAACAAATAACCATGCTTAAGAATTTTTTTATGAAAATGTGCAGATGTGATGAAGCCTTAGACGATGACCTTTTTTATGCAATTTTATCTTTTATGCAGCATCATGCTGACTCATATGATAAAAATAACACTATTAAAATAGCATAGCATTCTTTTCAATTCCTTTACAAGTAAATCTGTCCTTTCAGGGTTGCACTTCGGTTCATTTAGGTTTTGTCAGTCATGACGATGATGCTGGTGTCAGTTATATGAGTTCCCAGCGGCCACAACACAGAGATGTGTTTGCAATGATGCGACAGTCATGTATTCGCAGTCTAAGTTGTGAGGTATGGATAATCCATTTTGTAGTATGTTAAACCAAATAATATAATTTAATTACCAACTTGAAATGAGAAGAAAAAGCAGTTTATTAATAAATGAAACAAAAGGTGGTCATCCTTTTTATGCCATATGAAACATAAGTAAAATATTTTTAGTTACATTTTTAACTTTTCGTGATTGTAATGTGAAAAATATTGAATTGAGTTTTTTTTATTGAAACAAATGAGCCTTGCTCTGTGAAAAGGGGTTTAATGCATGTGCGTAAAGTATCATCCCAGATTTGCCTGTGCAGTCCGCACAGGCTAATCAGGGACAACAATTTCCACCTAAATTGGATTTTTGCTAAGGAGGGATTTGTTTAAACAAAAAATATCATAAAAGCGGAAAGTGTCGTCCCTGATCTATGACAACGCTTTTTATGCCCCCGGTAGGGTGGCATATAGCAGTTGAACTGTGAGTCCGTTTGTCTGTCTGTCAGTCTGTGTGTCCGTCCGAAAACTTTAACATTGACCATAACTTTTGCAATATTGAAGATAGCAACTTGATATTTGGCATGCATGTGAATCTCATGGAGCTGCACATTTTGAGTGGTGAAAGGTCAAGGTCATTCTTCAAGGTCAAGGTCAAAAAAAAATCCAAGGGAAGTAACAAGCTTTACAGGGAGATAATTTCTATACTTGCCAAATGATAAATAGAAATTTTATTTCAAAGCGGCGCAGTATGGAACATTGCGTTTCTGATAAACACATCTCTTGTTGTACATGCATTGAACCCCCTTTTCACAGAGTACGGCTCAAATTTATTGCGTAAGCCAGTTTGAACATTGGATTCATTCTTATAGTATTCACCAACAGGTGTGTCCCGATCAAGAAGGGCCAATATTTTTTGGTGACGATCAGCAAGGCAACACTATCAGCTACACATTCTTCATCAAGGACAACCAGGCCCGAGGCTTCCAAAGACTCTACAGTATAATTGTAGTCATGATGGACAAGATTTACCTGCTTAATTCTTGGCCATTCTTAGTGCCGAACATTGAAGTAGTTGTGAAACACCTTAAATCTAAAGCTAAGGCAGTGTTCGAGAAGGAACAAGTGAAATTTCCTCAGCGACCGAGTGCCAGTGTCAATCCTAGGACATTTATTCAGCAGAGGGGAGGTAATAAGCCAGTACGCTCCCTTAGTGAGTTGACTGATGACAAGAATGTGTTTAAAATCTTGCATATGTCGTTTGTGTGGATACTGAAAGCATGTGGCAACAGGTTGTCTGAAGCCCTATTGGAGGGAGCGCCTACTGAAGACTCGATCATCGACATGGAAAGACAAGAAGGTACACTTTTGTCAGACTAAAATTGGCAGATCTCTGAATTAAATAGAATGAGAACCGCTTCTTATTAGGTCCATCTCTTACACTTGCCTTTTACAGTATATAAATGTTATTTATACAAGACATCGTTGTTGTACTATGGAAATCCCACTTTCTGAATAACTAAACACATTCAGGCTACCTGATTAGTAAATTAAACATTAAATGGTTGAAAAGACTTAGGTATAGGGTAAAATAAAAGTCATTTATAATAATGAATTTGATAACATCATTTCTTTGGGTTTAAATGTTTTGCACTACAATGTTAACTTCCGATCATAAATATTTCTTTGGTTTCAAAAAATATATTGTTAAAATCATTTAATTGCATCAGACCTATTACAAATAATAAGTGGAGCTTTTATTGGGCTTCTTATGCTTATGTGCTTAACCATTTGGATATTATCATTTTATAGACAGAGCTGTTTTTAACAAATAATCATAAACTGCCAGCAGTGCTTGACAAAGTCACCTTAGATGTTGTTGTCATAAATCCTATAAGGTATCATCAATAGTCTTAAAATTGTCAAAATAGTGTTTAGGGTAAGTGTTCACAGTCAGTTGTTTCCATGTACAGTGACAGAGGAGGACTTTGTGATGCTGTACAGTAAAAAAGTGGGGGGAGAAGAGGACGTAGAGGAGGCAGTGGACGCAGTCCAGTACTCCACCCTCAACCAGTCCACACAACCTGAACCAGTCATTGATGGGAGTCCCACAGTCACAGACATCAGGCACATTCTTAGTGTGAGCTTTAACATGTTTTCTTTAGAGCGTAAGTTTTCTTTAAATGTAAGTTTTTTCAGTGAGAAAAAAAATCATTTTACAGATAGCTGGTACACAACTCTGCTGCATTATCTAGAACAAAAATAGTGCAAGCATGGCATGTTCATATGTCCTTCCGGCCTTCTTCATGAATAAATCTTTGTGTTATTTTATGTAAAAAGATTTTCAAACACGATCTGTATAAGGAATAGTGTGTTATCTTTCACATAAAAACAAGAAAAAGGTACATAAGTCAGCAATATAAATAACTGGCGTGATTTATCTCCCTGTAATTGTGTTTGTCATTGTACACTGTGACCCATAAGTCTTGCATTTCTGATTAGTTTTCTAGGTATGTTAGGATGTTCTATAAAAGAGTTTGTGGATAGATATTATACACTTGTTTCCATATTGTTACTCATTTATGTTATTACAATATCAAGCGTTAGGACTTACTTACCATTGGAAAACAGATGTTATGTGAATAATCATTGTAATAATTGATAATGAACAGCAGATAAATTTGAAGTCCTGTACACTTCAATTTTTATTTTTGTCAGGTTTACCAATAAATTGTATTAATCCTTAACATTTTCAAAACATTCAGTATATTAATTTCTGTGATAAGCCTCTCTTCCTGTATATTCAGCTACTTAACTTTATATTGGCTTTTTATACTAAATGAACATAATTTCAACACAAGTGAGACTTTAAAAATAAATTTTGTATGCCTTTACAAGTATATAAAGTCAAAATAATTTACAAATAATTCATTTCCTGGGTTACAGGCCAATTCTAGAAAGACACCCTAGCAAGCCTGATTTGTTGTTCATACCTTTCCTATCAATCTGCTCAGCCATTATTTTGATAGGCAAACACTAAACTTTTGTTATAATTTTGATAAAAAATCTTGAAATACATCGTTTAATAGACCAATTAACACTGGTATGCTGTTTAAAAGTGACTATTTTCACAATTATTTCTCTAAACACATTATGTGTAGCAATTTAAGCTTAATTTTCAGCAAACATTTTTCCCAACCAAAACATAAATTTCAAGTTTTGAACAAAACCCAACACCTATGTGACTGAATTTTCTAAATACAGTTACTCAACAGGGGTGGCTGACTCTATAGGAATGGATGAAACTTTAGGAAAGAAAGATATTTTTTGAAGATCATAAACATTTAAATATAGAGATCAACTTATCTGGTTATGGAACTACATGTATATATGTGTCTAAATTTTCCATTAATAATCCAACAACAAAACCTATTTCATGTATGAAAATACAAGTCAAATATGCTTCATGTATTTGCAGTTACTTGGGTCTAGTCGTTTCCATGTCCTGGCTCATCACGTCGTCGTTGGCAACCAGATAATTATTAGAGCAGACGGAAGAACTCTCATGCGAACGTTTCTTGAAGCACTTACTGTAAGCAATAAAAGAATAAGCCTTATGATTGTTTGGTTTACATTTTAAAACGAGCGAGTTTACATTGTAACTTTTGTGTTTATTTTGTTTCAGTATTTTATATTTAGAAACCTCCAACTATGCAACATCTGCGCCTAAATTTCTTAATCAGGGGTACTCCTGTACGTGAATTTCCAAGAAAGAGTAATCTTGGGTCTGTATCTTCCATGCAGGAACACCCCTGTACCTTAATTGACTATTATTATCTGCATGCATTTGTTTTAGCTCTGGACTTATGTACATTTTAAAGATATTTAAATTTATAAAGTTGAATTAAGAAAAAAATCCAACCCATCGCTGTGGGTCTATGCTTCTGCACCTTAACAAAATCCCAGGGAAAGGCCTGTGTCATACTAGCATTACTCCACAACTGAATTTTGTTGTTCACTTTTGCTATTGGTATCTAAAAGGGAACCCTCTTGCGACATTCATCAATTGTGTTTACCACTCCAAGCGTTAATTGACAATGAGTTGTATTGGTTGGTTTTGATATGTAAGGGCTAAAAGGGCCTATGTTAGTCAGTCAGAAAATGATTAAAACACCAGTATGGCACTCAACTCATGCCTCGTAAAATGTCTTCAAACCCATCACAACATGTCTTTACCCTTGTGTCAAGTGAGCCTTTTAAGCCATCTTGTAAATCTGGATTTGTTTTATTAATCCTTCTCATAAATGATAGCACAATTATAAATCATGCATTTTATTGGAAAAAAATTAACGTAGATCATGGGTCTGGCCTGCAACTAGTAAGTCTCTGGTTTGATCCCCAAAAATGGTTTCAAGTACTAGTTCTTCCTTGTTAGCATACTCTAGAGTGTCTCTATGCCTAAAGCTTTTGACGCCATTAAGCTTAAAATAAATAGGTTTAAACTGAGTCTAATTTCTGTTCCATGCTATAGTGCCTGCTGCCTCGGGGCTGTTTCAAAGCCGTTCCATACAGTGACATCTATGTGGAATCGTACAAGTGCAACTTCCTCGGCCTTGACCCCAAGATCTCAATCCCGCCACACGTGAACAAGGACGAGAAATATCTGCTGATTGATGTGTTCAGGAAACATGGCTCTGTCCTCGATGGCTCCACTGACCCTTTTGGTGGATACGAGTTCCGGTTTAGCAGCCCTGTTACATTTTCACCTAGTAAGTTGCAGCAAGATAGGGTAGTGTTTCATCTTTGAAGTAGAACAAAGTATTTAAAAAGGTATAAAAGGTAACTGTGAAATATTTAACTATGTCACTATTGTATCAGTTTTGACCATATTTGGTTATATACACAGAGTACATTATTAAGATGATCTGAATTTTATCACAACAGAAGAAGAGGAATATTAAATGACATTTTTGTAAAAGCTTGATTTTCAAATAAGATGTCATTTAAAAATAAATGTTGTTGTTAATGTTGTTATGCTGTTGGGGAAGAAACCATTCATGCGTAAAAATGCCTTTATAATGATCTCCAATTTTGGTCTACATTTCTACTGGTTCTTATGTATAGTATTTGATGTCATAAAAAACTATGATTTGTGTAATATTTTCATGCAGCCAAAAACACGGTTGCATGTACACTTTATATCAGTTGTGTGGCACACGTTTTTTGGTTATTGCAACTGTACTAAAATAAACGGAGCAAATACCCTGTAACACATAATGGGCAGTGAAAATGTCTTATGTATAGTAAACAAAAAAAACTTTAACAATTACTAGTACATGTATATATCGTTCTCAGACAGTGTCCCAACAATGCTGACAAAGATGGAGTACGCTATACGTAACGCCAATCTGTGTGAGGAAGTGCTGGACCAGGCACTGGTCTGCTACAAGGAGGAATGGATGAAGTAGGTGCCAGCTAGCCTTTCAATATACACTCACTTTGTCTGTAGTTTGTTCCGAAAGTATTGAATTAACATTAAAAGAGTTGTGAAGTCATAGTCACTTCCCTTGAGTGCAATGTAATTTCATTATAATATGACCTGTCAACAATATAATGCTTCAATGATGTGTATTGTTTGCTGTTATTTCACGGTGCCTATACCACGTGACTTTTTAAGATCTGTGTTGGGAGAATAAAGCGACACCCAGTTAACAATTTTAAGGATGTCTTTTTAAATATTTCACCATTTTTAATGGGATAAAGTGGAGAGCCCGCTCATTTGTGAGAGTTTTCTATAGGTATCTTGATTTTTTTAAACAAATTAGTATTTTGTCAGTAAAGTGCAATTGCGTGTTTGAACAGTTAGAAAAATGTTGGATCAGTGTGGGGACTTCATATTACAAACGTGCGATTGCACTTTACTGAAAAAATACTTATTTGTTTAAATAAAAAAAATGATACCTATAGAACACTCTCATGAATGAGCCAGCTCTCTACTTTATCCCATTAAAAATGGCGAAATGTTTAAAAAGACATCCTTAAAAATGTTATCTCGATCGCGCGTTATTCTCCCAACACAGATCTTACAAAGTCATGTGGTATAGGCACCTTGTATTTTATAGAACATCAAATCATTTTGTATTAGGAAAATAATACTCAAGAACTAAAACTCTGATTTGTGCAACCTATATATGAATAATAAGACAGTATGTAAGAATGTAAAGAAATAACTTGACTACTGACTGTAAAACATAATAATATCTGGGACCATATTCACCAAACAATTATTAGACTAAAGTTTAAGAATAAAGAATATTATTTAAATTGGAATATTCAAGAATTTCTTTAATTTTGAGTCAAACTGTGCATAAACTGCCTCATTTTACATCAAGTTTTCATGTAGAACACTATTTTAAGGACATTATCACATCGGGTAGCCTGTACATATTCAAACGCTCGACGTATTTTTCTTGGTTCTAAGTCTATTCTTTATTCTTAAGTCTTAGAATGGGCTGGTGAATATTGGCCCAGATATTCCCTCCTAATAGTACCGATTACATGTATTCAATATTCTCTTACACTTTCCACTTAAACTGGATTTTCCTGAAGAAGAGACTTCATTTAAAAGGAAAATTCCATACAAGCGGAAAGTTTCGTCCCTGATTAGCCTGTGCCGATTACACAGGCTTATCTGGGACAACACTTTACGCACATGCATCAAGACCAGTTTTCCTAGAGTGAGGCAAATTTCATAACAGTTCATTGTTCCACTTTATTTCAGCAAGGTGAAGGTCCTGTTCAAGTTCACGAAAGCAGGAGGTGGTCGTAGTGAAGAAGACATGCGCAGTCTCATGAAAATAGTTGGAGCCGTGGACGTAGACAGACCTCTGCTCACATATTGGATGAAAGGGCTTAGTGACCAATATAAAAAACACATTCTTACAACGTCAAAACAAACTCAAGTATCTTGACGCTCTGTGTGTAAAGAAAAAAATGGTGTAAAACTAGGTTGAACAATTTGTTTGTTGTGTTAAAAGCATATGCGTTCAAAGGTGCAATATAAAGATCTGAGGATCTTGCCATTTTATAAAACACTAAATGTTGTATCTTGTATAATCCTGTATCCTGTAAATATGTGATCAAGAACTGTAACTATCCAGGTCATACATTCTTAAGGAGTTATTGCAGTTTGTACATTTTTTGTTCCTCGTTTTTGCATGTAGCACAACTCTATGACTAAAAGAGGCATAAACTTATATTTTCTTAGATAAATTGGTCTTAAAAAATGAGAAATGCTGTGCGCAAACGCCATAAGGCTGAACTCCTTAATTCAAATGGAGTTAGTTCCTTTTGTTAATTTTTCATTTTTGCAACATCAACTGCATTTTTTTCAAGTTTTTCTTCCATGACTTAACAAAAGTTCTGGTCTGTTAAAAATATATGGCCACCAAGGTGTGAGGCAGTTTCCTTATTTGGCATAAGTAAAACCATGTGAACACTCTAGAAGACACATTGCTGGTTAAAAATTGGAAAAGAGCATTTCAGAACATTTGTTCTGTATATTATATCTTGGCTGAGTTTGAAAATTGTTCTGAACTGTTAAAAAACATGGACGCCAGGGGGGGGGGACGGTTTTCTTCATATCATTTCTGTGAAACTCTTTAAGTCACATTTGTTACCCAGTCATGAAACCTTGTTCAGAACTTTTTTGTTCTCATGATATCTTGGCAAAGTTGAAAATGGTTTCAGACCATTAAACAACCGTCAGGGAGAAGGGAAGTTTTCTTTATTACTTTAATAAGTGATAGCTTGAAAACACTAAGTGCTTAGAACTGTTTAGTTCCTGAGAGTCTCAGACGAGTGCTTTAGGGCCGTTTGCCCTCTTGTTTATAGAGAGAGTTGTTAGATAACTATACATTTAAATGTTAACTGTATGATAAAATGTGCTAAATTATACTCCTTAGCATTGATAATTTGGTACATGATAATTATTAAAATCATAAGACAGCCAAAAATTTGTGTTTTGTCAACTGGCACTGAGATTTGTCACTTGCCAATTGTTTTGTTTGTATGCCCCCGGTAGGGTGGCATAAAGCAGTTGAACAGTCAGTCCGTCTTTCGGTCTGTCAGTCTGTGCGTCCGTCCGAAAACTTTAACATTGGCCATAACTTTTGCAATATTGAAGATAGCAACTTGATATTAGGATGCATGTGTATCTCATGGAGCTGCACGTTTTGAGTGCTGAAAGGTCAAGGTCATCCTTCAAGGTCAAAGGTCAAAAAACAAAATCCAAGGGAAGTAACAAGCTTTAAAGGGAAATGTTTCTATTTATCATTTGGCAGGTACAGATCATTTTTACAAGGGAAGTAATAATTTTTAAAGGGATATACTCAACAACAAAAAACAACAAAAAATCAAAGTGGCGCAGTAGGGGGGCATTGTGTTTCTGACGAACACATTTCTTGTTTATACATGTGCCACAAATACACCTCATGAGTATTTTTAATTGATTGATAACTACAGCGGTGTAGCTAGACCATTTGCTACGGTAAGAACCTGTCATAAAGCCCAGATACGAAGTTAGATGTTTATCATGGTCAATATTTTATTGAACACTCTATATGAAACTTGGCTATAAAATAAAATCATGAATATCTATCTAAAACATAAACGTATAGTTATTAAACATGCTCTATATGTTTTATAAATTTTGTGAAAAACAGTCTATACCCCCATCACAACAAACTGGCCTATTGATTGCTTTCTTTGGCGACCCGGGAGACGGTAGGATGCCTTGGGGTTGTTGTGAGAAAGCATGAGGACGGCGTAAAAAGGTCAAGAATGTCAAAGGTGGAGGCCTAACAGGGACTTCTTTTGACATGTTCAAACTTATGTTCGTACTTAAACCCAAATAGCAACGCAAACAAGGTAATAGGGAAATAGTGAAGACGTACTTGAGTCGCCGTGGAAACACTGACAATTGGTTCATAGACGTTGGACACTTTGCAGCCACCCTACTACGTCCTTAGTATGTCTAAGTGGTTCTTTTATGACCCTGTTGCGTTCTTGGTTGAAGTTAAAGCACCAAGGTCTTATTAGAGTCATAGGAGACACGCCAAAAATGTAGTACATAGGCCATGCATGATGTTGATGATCGCCGCATACATGCAGAGAGATCACATTATAATATAAACACAGTGAAAACGCTAAGGATAGGTTAAGAACGCCACATACAAAACAGATAGCATGTTCATAGAGAGATGATTGATGGTATTTAGATGACTGTGATTGAAAAAAAGAGTCTGGTGTGACGGTTAATCTTACACCAAAAGTTATATGTTTACATTTAAATGTAGTGCATTATATGTGGGCCTTAACTTCTTTAAGTTTCCTTAAGTGAATCACTGAAGGATTGTGTCAATAATGGTTGTCAGCAATATTTGTTGAAAAAGTTGTAGGCCTGGAACTCATTCACGATTCTTCGTCACTGGATCATAACTTTATACAGCGGTGCCCGTGT
>VMBQ01003515.1:88149-99802 GCA_007657795.1 Dreissena rostriformis | reverse complement strand
TTGGGCCGCAAAGACTACACAATTCAGATTGTCTGTGTTAATATATACCATTTTTGCTATTGAAAGTTACAGAGGATTTTTTTGTTCAAATTCATAATGTTGATTTATTGAACAATTTTACATACATTTCAGAAGCAATGGCTGCTAAGCAAAATAAATCTGCAAAAGTATTGTAAAAGGTTGTTTCCAAACAACTAGAGGGATAAATGTCATTTTCATGTAAGAAACGACCACATATCTTTATGTTGCTTTTTTGTACCATTAAGCAATAAAAATAGACATTCATATTACAAAATATGTTGTCTTTACCAAAATAAATAGAAAGAGAACATCTATTCTTTATATAAAATCTGGTGTGACGCAAAATGGACCTTTCCGGCTTTAATTTTGATTTTAATGTATTTAGGTTCCACAAATCTAAAAACATCCAACCATTTTGGCATTAAATAATAAAAGTACAAGTGAGTGTGTTTTATGTATGTACCTGTTCAACTGCTCCACCTACTGCCACATTAAGGTCCTCTTCTCTTACAAGAGGACCTCCTTTCCTAATGTTGTTCTCTTGGCAGTAGGTTCTAACTGAACGCTCCGTAGCACCTCTTTGGATATTATATGTGTTCATCAGGTATCCTGATACCTGTAGATGTGTCATTTTTTCCACCTCAATGAGCTGTCTCACAAGGTCCCCGTACTCATCTAAAACTCTAGTAGACCTAGATTAAAACAACTTAATATAATTTCTACATTCTCATTCATGCATTTACTAAACAACAAGCATGAAATCATAAGAAGATTTATATATGAAATAAATCTTGAACTATCAGTTTTGTGATTTATTTTAATTTCACATAATTATTATTTCTCTGTAGGTTCTGACAAATGAAATTAAAAACAAAAGTAAAAGAAGCATTTGACCAAAAACTATTATAACACCTTTTCTTTGTTGGTTCTGATACAACTAATATCATAGAGAATATTTACTGAATGTTGTTTATTATCATATTATATTTATTTCAGGGTTTGGAAAATACATTTTTAAATGCACTATTTTTGTCAAATTCGTCCGTACACAACTATTCAAGAAGTTTTCTTTAAAATCAACACTTTTTTATTTAGGTTGGCCTAGTTTTCATATGTAATTAGTTGCAATAATTCAACTATCATCTCAATAAGCCATAGCCGTCATAGCACATATTATGATAAGATTTCGTAGGCCTTTCATAAAGCGTTTAAATGTTGATTGTTTTGTTACACATGTTGTTACAGTAAATACAGTTATTTAACAACTATACTTACATGCTGGATTCCGCACCAGGAGATCGTTGATTGTTAAGTAGTTTACTACCAAATTATGTTTTTATTAAACAAATAAAACGTCTGTAGTGGCTTATTTGTTTCAAAGGGAGGCAACTGCACAAGAAGATCAATCATAACTTATCTCCCTAAAAAAGCAGCGGAGCGCCCCTCGTTTTCCGTATTCCGTTTATCGTTTTTTTCAAATCAAGAACGGTAATTGGGAACAGGCACTTTGTTTCAATTTTCAAATTTAGATTTTTGTAATATTAAAATTGAAACGAAATATGGATAAGGAAACAAGTTTCGTGTTTTGTTTTGTAATTAGTAAAACGAAAAACGATATTAATAAGTCAATTTGTTTCTTGTTTTTTGTTTTTGTTTCGGTTATACGAAAATCGGAATATGAATTAATATGCGTTTATTTTCGTTTTTCGTTTTGTCGAATGCAAAACGAAAAACGAAAAGACGGTATATACACGGACCGAAGTGCTCAACATTATCGGTTTCTGTTGTTGATATCACGCTTCTAATTTGAACAATAATACATATGGAAGCTTTTGTTTCTGACACTATCAAACAACGATACATAGAAAATGGAGTAGTTGGTTTTGCATTTGATGGGCATTGAATCTCACAGATTTCCTAAATGTGTATCTCATTCGATGATGCAATTTCATCGCTACAGGTAATATAATATAACATACAATGTACGTTAAGAACAATTATAAACTCTTTTACAAAATTCTAATTTTTTGTCTCCAACTGGGCTATTATAAATTAAAATAAATTGATTATTATCATTTTATTTAAACCTGATATCTTAATCTCTAAAGAAACCCTTTATATCTTGGTGAAGACGATGTAATAAAAAGCAAAGTCTTACATTGGACGTCGCCTTTTCAACTATAGCTGATGTTAATTTTTATAATAATTAAAACATGGTGAGAACTATCCTTCAAGACGCTTAATACAAATGAAATTCAACACTAAATATACTCATGAAATTTAAATATGGCGAATACTGTAAACCCATATCAAGATACTAGAAAACATTTAGACTAATGTTGTCTCCTGAAAGATAATCAAGTTCTGCGTTCGACTCAATGGTTTTCAGTTGAATTCAAGAAACATATTTGTGCATATTTTGCTCATTCGAATTTTATGTCGTCTGCTGAACAGATTTTTAGTTACTAGAAACAAACTAAAGATAGGCATTCAATTATAACTGGAGTAAAAAATTGCCGAGAAGCAATACTTTCTAGAACCTTTATTGCGGACTCTTTCATCTCACAAGCTTAGCAAATCAAGCGGTCTGGTAGAGAAGCACCCCGGTGAAGCTGGTATACCTGCCACCATATACAGAGTTGTCGGTTAACTCGAAGTTCTCCACAGACACCGTGTCCCCAACCTTCAACTGCAGTACGGCCACCTGAGTCCCCTGATCATGGCGCCCCAAGGAACCACGCCCGAACAGGTTCACCGTCCTCTGTCCGTTTACCACGATCGAGGCTCTAAACTCGGAATTTACCCACGACAATACAGTTGCGGAGATCAGGTAGACGCCTGATTCGGGGGCGGTAAAAATGCCGTGATTGACGTTGAACGCGCCGCCGAGGTTGGTGATCACTGTGTCGAACATGATGTTCTGGTTAACACCAATGTGTGCTTCTGCGGCGGGAGTTGCCAGGGACGCGAGGAAAGCCACAGGTTCGTTTTCAGATAGGAGCAATCGACGCAAAGGGCCATCAGTTGAGTTCTGCTGGACCTTTTTAGCGTGTTTCGTTTCTGAAAATAAAATGATTGTCGCCATGCAACAGCAATATCGGTCACGATTGGAAAGAACGTAGTTCCAGCTTGTCACAACCTGGAGTTACCTCCTTTTGAATCGAGATCGACGATTTATCGCAAATGTGTTGCTTCAGGAAAGCGTGAGGCCCGATAAGATTATTTCCACATTATATTATCAGGTTAGTCTCTGTGAGTGATTAACGTAAAGTCGAAAGTAGTACAAAGGTAAAGGCATTGTGAAATTGGTCAATTAATGTGTAACCCGAAGATTGTCTTTGTTTGAAAAAGATTTTAGCCGTGTTTTCATTTACATCACGGCGACATTTCACATATCCACACTTCCTGTATCCCGTACAGAACTGCCTTTATAAAACCTGAATCTTGGCATCCAGTCTTAATGCTATCCCAATAATTAAGAGGACCACATAAGGGAGCTAATACTACAATTATCGCATGATATCTGGTGTGACTCGGTCGAGGGTTTAACCTGCTACCTCCCACATGCGAGGTGGATGCTCTACTATTGAGTCACTGAGATGATCCAGTATAGTGTCAGTCTCATTCGTGAATAACTTGTGACATGCCGTAATAACGCACTTTTCCATCAAGATTGACGATGATTTTACGTTTTATCCCCGTATAAAGAGTCTGAAAAGTTACAACTGTGAAAATTACTCCAAAAATGATAACTGGTGCATCACTATCTTATATAGTCAGTAGCGTTTGAAAAGAACGTAACCCCAGCTTGTCACCAATTGAGTTACATACTTTTCGAAAGAGGTCGACCTTATGCTATTTTGGATGATCCGGTGTCGGGCATCCTATGAATTTTCAATAAACATTATTTAAGCGACAAAAAAAGAACAAGGGTTCTTGAATAGTTTAGACTTTTAACCCAAAGAACAGCCCATATTGTACCGTCCTGTTTCTCTTACCATCGTCTAGCTTCTGTTTCAGAATCTTGTTCTCTATTTCGATTGCGTTTATCCTTCCATTCATCCCCTTATTCGACATCTGTAACTCATTAATCGTTTTCTGCATCTCTCGAATAATTTCTCTATCATTATCTTGAAACGCAAGAGACGGACCCGAGACCACTAGAAACACAAGCACGTAGACAGGCAACATCTTTCACGTCCAAGGATCAAACTGATTGTGGATCTAATTTTTTACATAAAGCAACATATCGGCGGTCTCTTTCGAAAAGGACGTAACTGACGCTTACAAGAAGATACAGTTAGGTCCTTTCCTAACGAGGCCAACAATGAATATGTGTTATCTTAGCCAGAACTGATAAGAGATGTGTCCACTGCAGTCTAAAACAAGTAAAGATTGTTTAAAGCAACGTGGCTGCGCTTTTATTGACGAAGTCCGTTGTTCATGAAAGATTAATAGCATCTGCTCATATAATGCAAATTAAACTTTTATATCAATGTCTTCAACTACAATTTTATAATTAATCAGCTATGATTTACTTACGTGTCTAAATGCATTCAAATGAGTCGTCTGCTTCACATGAGTCGTCTGCTTCACATGAGTCGTCTGCTTCACATGAGTCATGTGAAGAGTCGTCTGCTTCACATGAATCGTCTGCTGCACATGAGTCGTCTGCTTCACATGAGTCGTCTGCTTCACATGAGTCGTCTGCTGCACATGAGTCGTCTGCTTCACATTGATCGTCTGCTTAACATGAGTCGTCTGCTGCACATTTCTCATAAAAATGAAAATGTTAATGGCCTCATAGTCGTGTTGTATTGTCTCTGTATTAAGCAATATGAATTAATGAATAAATATTGAACATCCACCATCGCTTAACTCTACCAAACAACAAATGTTGGACTGTCCCCAATTCAAAGGGGTTGCAGGCGACAGTCACGATTTTAATAGAATATGAACATGTTGCTGTGGTAGGGTAGAAATTATTGTGGGACAAGATGAGCAATTTATCCTTTTTTCAAAATAGTTTCTAATTTATAGAGTCCACGGCAACAAACTCCGAAAATCTCGTCATTGTTTGAAAAACAATTTGTTAACATGTGAAAACGCACCATTTTACAAAATTATCTACTAAATTACTAAACCAGGTTCCGATGCCGTTCGATTCATGTCGCTTAAGCAACAACAACATTCTTTGTTATGGGGACGGCATTATGGAAAATTGTCGAGTACGATAACTCCAAAGGGGATATACATTCATTTTACTAGAACCGATTTCGAATCGCACAGTCGATGTTCAAAACTATTTATGAATTTGTTTCAGTGAACTGTTAAAGTAATCCCCGTTTATACAAGAGCGTCTGCGACAAGAGACGTTATTTTGACTTCATAACTCCTTATCAAACGACAACTTTTGTATTGTCCCAAATCGAAAGAAGTTGCAGACGGAAAATCTAATAGTAATGGACTATAAATACATTGATTTGGTAGGGAAGAAATGATAGTGATAAAGGAGAAATTTCTCATGTGAGCAATTTCTACTTTTATCACAATTATTTCTAGAGTCGTCTACAACATACTCGTGAAATCTTTATTGTTTAGTTAGGGTTAACCCTAACTTGCTCACCTTTAGGCGCCGTGTTTTCAAATTGTGTCTGCAACAAAGGCGTCAAAAGGCGTTTGTATTACGGAAAGGGTTAATATTTATTAAAACGTCTCTATGTCATAGATCACACGAAAACGTGTCAATATTGTTCTCAAATGCTTTAAAGAGATTATTTTTAGATCTGACTTATCGTTACCTTCCTAGGTCAGATATAAATGGGCTCAAGTGGCCGAGTTATTTAAGCACCGGGCTCTTAACTGGGAGATGCATGTTCGATTCTCGCCTTGACGCGCATGCTTGAATGTCCGTGGGAAAGACACTGTTCCCTGGATTAGTTTTCGTATCCAAAGGACCATGAATAAGTGAAAAGTCGACGCATTATAATTAAAATTGTTGAAAATTGCATTGCGAATCTCACAGATTACCTAAATTTCTATCTTATTCGATGATGCATTTACATTGCTGAAGCTAATAGAATAGACCATGTACATCAAGAACATTTATTACATATCTTACCAAGTTTAAAGTATTATTATTATTAATCTTTATTTCCTCCATTCTGAAGATTACACATTACACATTATATACAATATTACATTTTGAACAAAGTAAATAGAAAACAAATTAAGATAGTACAGACGCATGCAGACACACACAAAAGCATACACACACCCATACACATTTGAACATTAATATTTTACTAGTGAAACTAGAATATTGGCGCAGTCATACAAACATAAATATAATATCGTACTAGTATGACCGCACTAATACAATTATCTACAGCTAGTACATCAGCATGTGAATATCTGCACAAGCAACTAAAGCATATAAGCATAACGGTTTATAAATTTATACAATGTTTCCATTTCACTTAATAAATATCCTAACATTACGTTCAATACGTCACAATGTTTTCAGAAAGTAACCATTATAAAGCTGTCTGTCCCCGGTTTAGTGCGCTTAACCGAAACGAAATGAGAAATGCACAGGAGGAATAACATATTATATAACAATAGGTTATTGCAACACTAACACACGCGCTTTTAATTTTAACAACGTCCACGGTGAACTGTATATACATACATTTCTTGAGAATGGACAACGCTAATATAATCTGTAAATTAAGATTTATTGCGCTTCCTTGTAACGGGTGCAGATGACATGAAGAAACCATGCAACATGGCGATAGAACGCATCATAATCATGGCCAAGAATGGTGTTCAATTGATAGCTTAGGCCAAATAAAGCCCTAACAAAGTCGTAATCATTAATGGAGTCTAAAAATGTGAAAACCATTATTCCATAATTTTGGAAAACATTTTGTTTGAAGGAACGTGTAGAGTCATACACCTTGTTACATTGGGTGATATTGTGATCCGTGCTAGTGATATGTATCTCCTTCATATAACAACGTTTACAAGTAAAATCTGAATAAGACAACTTAGCGATCAGCTGGGCTACTGAAAAACAAGACCGAAGCATTGTGGGATTGCGCATAGCATAATGCCATATCGAACCAGAGTTAAACAGCGAATGAATAAGTAGGTAACTAACAAATTGTGGGGAGCGGGTTTTTGTCTCCCACGCGTTTATATGATGTTTTGATATCTCCAAACGTAAAGATTTTCTCCAAATATACTAATTTGGAAAAACGCCGAAATTTATATAGTCGCTCAAGATGTGAATTAGATTGTATTTCTGTAATAATAATAATACGACATCCGCTATGAAGCCAAGCTTTTGATTTTCTAAAAAGAAAGAACAAAGGCGTAATAAAAACATCTTTTTCGCTGCACCGTCCCTTTCTAATCGACATTATTGACCAAGAAATGTTAACTTTTTCAATTTTATTTCAGCCACAATGGGTAGAGAACTTAACATACCAAGGACAATGTCCGTTTTTGTGCGTAAAGGAAGACCCTGAATCTGCTTCAAACAAAGTCTGTACGATCTCTCGAGCATTAAGGTAGCACTCTTTCTAGATAATTGTAGCATTTCACAACCAAAAAGGGCCTTTGGAAGAACAATAGATTTGTATATCTTATTACTAGTGATGGGGTTTAAACCATTTTTGTATAAACCATCTTTAATAAGACCAAAAAATGTGCATCTTAATCTGCGATCGATGGATTTAGCAGTTGCAGAAGACTTATTGTATTTACTACATTGTATACCCAGATGGACGAATTCCTCCTTCTCCTGTATAGCATCATGCCCAATCGACCGTGTGCAACGTTTATATGCATGTTTCGACTCATTAAATGTAACAATTGCACATTTAGATGGATTAAATTGAAATCGCCATAAACAGGAGTATTGATAGCAAACATCTATCATAGCCTGGAGTGACTTACTAAACAATGAAATGAGAGTCATGTCATCTGCGAAGGATGGGGCACAAACATTAGACCCGTCTATTTGAAAACCTAGTGGACTATTGCTTTACTGTACAATTAGAGAATCTATGTACATAAGATATAGAAAAGGTGACCAGACCCCGTCCTGTCCGGTGCCCTGTAAAATTGGGAACCAATCAGAATGGAGCCCATTATAGAATACGCGGCTATACATATCTGAATGCATGGCAATAACGGTATGCAAAAGTTTTGGATTAACACCTAGAGCATTTAACTTGTACAATAAACCGTCATGCAATACCCTGTCAAAGGCTTGGCGAGCGTCCAGAAAACAGACGAATAACTTACTATTATTGTCACAACTAAAGTTTACACTCTCTTTCAAAACAAATGACGTCATTGTGCTACCCATAATGTGTTGAAATCCGCCCTGAAATGCATTAAACGGCTTATTAATCGAAGCTTGTAGACGTGATAGTAAAATCTTTTCGTATAACTTAAGGATTGATGAAGAAAGAGTAATTGCACGGTAGTTATTACAATCATTTGTAGGCTTCCCCCGCCCTTATATAATGTGATAAATGTACCAAGTTTAAGATCTGTGGGAATATATCCCTGGCAATACATAAGATCGAGTAAGGTAGTCAATTTATCCATCAAACACACACCACCATATTAAATGTTCGTTACAGACGCGATCCATACCGCACATTTTTCCCTTCTTGAGCGAAGATAAAGCGAGTGATAACTCATCTAGAGTAATATGGTCGTTATATTTTGAGAATGCCTCATTTTTAAGACGATTTACACAACTTATGATATTTGAAAAATGTCGATTATCATATCTATAACTTCCTGAATCTGCATACAGAGATGCAAAATGCTTATCCCATTCATTTAATATTTTTTCTGTATCACGATATAGGACATCATCGAATTTTATTTCATTTGAGGCATTTTGCTGAGTTGATTGTCGTTTATTATTGAATAGTCTCCAAAATAAAGGGCAATCAATCTCGGAGGCATTATCAATATCATGATTATGTTTTTGCAAATAAGCGTAAGTATTTTTCCTGTGATGTTTACGAAATATACATTTAGCTGTCTTGTATTCCCTATAGGACGAATGTTCAAGACCTCTTGGCATGCCAGACATAATCCAAGCTCTTCGTTTTTGTCTCATGTTCGCGTGATTTTGCCTTAGACTGCCTGACCAGTAGGGTTTTAAATAAGGGCGAACTTTTTAATGAGGAAGACAATTATCGGAAGCCCGAATGCACGTGACAATGCCCCGATAAAGATCTTCGATACACCCATGAATATCGTCAGACGACGAGAGATCGTCAGTGATCACCAGCTGATCGCTACGAAAACTCGCATAATAACTGAGCTGATTTTTACTCACCTTTTGCCACTTAATGGAAAGATTGACCTTTCGTCGCTCTTGATTACGTAGAGCGTATCCTCTCGTGTCCATTTGTTTATTAAATCTCATGCAGTTTAAGTGAGCGTTAAAATCCCCTATTATAATGTCATTGCCCATCTGTGAATACATGCTGATCAAGTCATGCATACTTTCTAAATGTTCTCGAAAATATGCAATACTATGATTTCTGCTTGGTTAATAAACCTGTAACAGATAAATATAAAGATCGCATGACCTCTGTTTTTGAATACCTACAATCCTATCACTATCGATAGACAGCGGTGTAATGGTGTGGTTTAGTTTTTTATTCCACAACAAAGCAACTCCACCCGTACCAACTCTTTTCCTACTGAAGATATTTAAATTGGAGTCACATACGCCAAAACCATTGAAGTTTGGGTGTATGCTTCTCAGAAAGTGTACATCAGACGTGTTTAACCAATACTCTGCAATTCCGCAATATTGTTGAACATGACAGCTCTTCTTCTTGCGTATGATCTAACTACAAGTATATGTAGAACCAAGGCAACCGGGAGACCCACCCTCATGAAAATCAAAACCGATCTAGTCAGGATTCGAACTCACGCGCAAAGGGCTCTAGTGATTCAAATCAAGTTCTCAAATCACTCGGCTTCTGAGACCCCTATCGTCGAGAGTGCTTCCAACCTTGAGGTAACGTTTTAGGTCTAAATCAACGGTTTGTTATATTCATTTTTAATTCCCTGTTTCCTGTTTAAAGGGACGTTTTCAAGCTATTTTATTCAAATGATCGTTTTTTCTCTTTTTGTATTAAATTTCTTCTTTATATTTAATGCCACTTTGTTATCAAATACGAGATTGTGTGGATCTAATGGATACAAACGTGTGTTATAGTTGCTGTTCAAGTCTGTGTCCTTATCTGGTTTAAATATCTATAGTGTAACCTATTCCAATTGCATAGGTTAGAAAACTATCATTTCAAGCAGCTTTTAGGCGAGTTTCATTTTTCGAATTGAGTCCATATGAGAAATATGAATTTATATAGGCAAGATATATTAGACAAACTATAGTTTTTGTCATTTTATAATTTAGAAGAAAAGAAAGATGAGAAACCGCCTTTAAAGCGCTTAACCGAAATGATATAAAACACTTAATATACTCATCAACTTTAAATATGGCGGAAAATATAAACCCAATTCTATTATTTTATGCATTCTTTTTTTTAAACAACAAACATTCTGAAACCATCTTCTGAAACGGAATTATTTACGGAGGTATTGGCATATGCACTGATCATAAACATTAAATCATGTAATTTAATACTATGTTTTAAGTTACGCGTCTTAGCAACGAAATTACGGTTTTTTTAAATATGCATGTAAGTTACAGCTTGTCACAAGCTTTAACTTACGTGCTTATGTTAGAAAACCGTGATTTAGTTACTAATATAACAATAAAGCATTGTCTCGAGGACGTCCCTATCGGCGTGAAATCATGTTACGGATGACTTTTTTCCGAAATAATAATTTAACGCGATATACGTGTAACCCCATTATGGACATCTTGCATAAGCCTTTGCCTAATACGTACAAATTCTTACACTTTGTCAGCAGACGATACTTGAAATCGTTGAGACTAATGATGTCTTCTAAAATATGATCACATTCTGCGTTTTTGTAAATATTTTTAACTTGTATTCACAGTGTGGCCATACCACGTGGTTCGTGACGTCATTTTGGCTAGCACGTCAAGTAAAAAAATGTAAACATTGCCTCCGCTTAGAAACTTCAAATTCACGTAGGTATCTTATTATTTACTCTTTTTTTGACGAAATAAAGCGCAGGCTAAGGGTAAAGTTGAGCACTACTCTCGGTTATATAAATATCTGACACCAGATGAGTAGTTTAGTCTATCATTTGAGGCAAATTCCTAGTTTTTACGTTACAATGCACGCAAGCACGACAAGCACATTTTAAATCTTCCAAAATATCAGTTTTAAATTCCTTTTTGCAGTGCACTTATATATGCGGACGTGAATAATTCCATACAAAATGTGTTTTCTCCGAAAAAAATACCACAAAACTCCTTTTTATGACATTTCCAATGTACACCAACAACTTGGCTAATACGACAAGCAACGAAATTCAAGGCAAGCACGACAAGTCGATATTCGGCTAATACGACCAGTTGTTATAAATTATGTTTCTGAAGCCGTGTTATTGTCGAGTTGATAAAAAAAATAATTAGTGTACGTGTAGGATA